>VWZG01007480.1:200748-333699 GCA_013396735.1 Grallaria varia
GCTTTGGGCTTTTTGGGGTTTTTGTTTTGTTTTGTTTTTGTTTTTTGGAGGGGGGGTGTCGATCTGCTTTGGTTTTTCCTCACCACATCGAGTGGGGTCCCCCCTCCCCGGAGCAGCCGGTCCAGTTCACAAGAGCGTTCCGCCTGCCCGCGGCGTTTCAGCGGAGCGGCACGCCCGCCGCCGACAGTCTCTCAGCGCTGGGCACGGCCAGCGTGCGCGGCCGCGGGGCAGGGCGCAGGCGGCGCGCCCCCGAAGCCCCCCAAATCCCGGCTCCAGGACGCGTGGTGGCGGCAGCGGCGGCCAGGAGTTTGTGCAGCTTGGACTTGGCAGTTGCGAGGCACCGAGCGAAAAGGAAACCCCTCAGGATAAAGAAATAAAAAAACAGAAAAGCACAAAAAGGAGGAAAAAAAATAATTGAAGAAATCGACGTAAAAAAAGGAAAATAAAAAAGCGCTCGTGCATCAACGAGTGTGTACGTCCCCGGCAGGAAGAGCGGCGAGCCGGGCGCCCAGTCCCGTCCTCCTCCGGCGGCGGTGGTGGTGGTGGTGCTGGTGGTTCTGCTGCTGCTGCTGCTCCGCGCCCGCGGAGCCGCCGCCCCCTTCTCTGTCGCTCGCCCTCCCGCCCGCCCGCCGGGCGCTGCCTGCGCCCCCCGCGCTCCGCCGGCCGCAGCTGAGAGCGGACCCCGCGCCCGCCCCGCGCCGCTTTATCCGCTCTCCGCCCGCCCCGCGGCCAATCCCGCGCTGTATCCAACGCGCTGCGCGGGCCAAGCCCCGCCCGCGTCCCCGGGATTGGCGGCGGCCGCGGCGCGGTAATGATGCCCGCGTGCAATGGGAAGCGCCCGCGCTGACCTCATTCCCGGCGGCGGGGCGAACTTTTTAAAAGGGGCAGCGGGGCAGCCCCGCCGCCGCCCCGCGCATCGCTCCGCACGTGCCCGCGGGACCCCCGCGCCGCCCGCCCCCGGCCGGGGGAAAAACACGGGAAATCAGCAAAAAATCATCGCAATGCGAATCATTGAAAAGAAATATAAAAAGCAACAAAAAGAAGCGGGGGAGAGGGGAAGGAAGCGGTGCCGCCCCCGCGCGCGGAGCCTGCGGGGCGGCGAGCGGGGACACCTGCCCGCACAAAGGTGCCGGGGGGATGCCGGAGGGGGCCCTCCCCACGCTCGCACACGGCGTGTCACCGAGGGATCGTCACCCCTGGAGAAGCGCTGCCGTCACGCCCCCTCGGCCCGGAGCGGAGCGGGAGCGGCGCCGGGGGTGGGACGGCACCGTGGGCTGGCACCTCCCGGGCACCGCCCGGCCCCGGCGCTCATTCACCGCAGCCACCCAGCCCAAATTGCCCGGCCCGGCGGGAGGTGTTGCCCTTGTGGCTTTTTTAACCTCCGCCCCTCCCCTGCGCTGCGCTCCCTGCGGCTCCCGCGCGCTGCGGTCCCTCCGCGGCGCCCGACACGGGGAGGGGATGCGGAGGAAAAAGCGATGCTCGGCCGGCAGGCAGGTCCCAGCCCCGGGCCGGGGGCGCGGCCGTGCTACCCCAATCCACCCCCTCTCCGGCGCCCTTCCTGAGGCTGTTCGGGGTTTGCAGTTTCGTCTCGTGTGCCCCTCGCTCTGCCCTGCCGTGATCAGTGGTGAGCACAGGCAGGGCAGCAGGGTTAGGTGCTGTGCAGCACCCCTTGAGGCCTCGTGGCATCAACCCCCGACCCCTCCCATCCAGGTAAAGGACACAGTAAAACCATAACAGCAGTGTTACTCCCCAAAGGTTCCTCACATCGTTCATCAGGCCAGAGACCAGAACGCTGTTAGGCAAAACAGCTGTGAAAATTCTTGTTCCACACACCACCAGTGAAAAACACTTTTTAAATCAGAAGTGAAATAATGGTTGGAAACAGCTAAAATGTGTAAGACAGAGGTCCAAAAATAAGTTGCACATTTTTGAATGAAAATTTATAGTAAGATCCTTTAGCAGAGTTTCTAGCTGGCTTGAGAACAGGCTTTGAATATTAAGATCTCACACTGGTTTCAGAGTACACTGTTGTGGAGTGCTGAGAAAAATCCTGAATTCCCAATACCTCCGTGGGTAGGTCACCTACATTACTGAGACTGTTTACAAAGACACAAACTAAATTATTGGTTTGCTTGCAAAAATAATACATTGGTTTCTCATACAGCCTCTGGTCAGCATTGGATAAAATACTGCTTTCCACTAGGTTGACAACATCCAGTGACTTCAGTGGAGTTTCTCACCTTTACACTTTGTAAGTAGTAAATCACGCTGTGTTTTTCCCGCACAGCCCCAAATCTAAGCTCAAATCTGTTCTACCCTATACCACCACCATCTACAGAAATGGAGGCTCGCAGTGGGTTTGGTGTGAGGAATAAGCACTGGCTTTTGCCTACACTCTTGGTATTCATGTGCAGCAGCATGAAAAACTGGGACTGGGAACAGCCAGTAGCTTCTGGCTGCTCCACCTGTCAGCACAGTATCCAGCAGGATTTCAACCTCCAACTGTTGTATTTTGCATATAAATATCAATTTGTTTAAACCACAAAGCAAGTGAAATACTCGCATGTTTCTAGAAACGGGTTGAAGCAGAACAAACAAAAACTAAACTGATAGGCAGACATAAAAAGAAAAAGCTTTAGAGAAGCTTTTTCACTTGGTTGTGTTATGTTCTGCAAGGTCTTGACCACCAGGAATAAATTTTTTCTCCAGGTGAGGACTTCAGTCTTTTCTTGATGAAAGCAGCCACATCAGTGTAATCTTGGTTGGAAAAGTATGTATGCAGGATGGTCAGAAAAGTATTATTTCCTGAAAGAAAACTTCACAAAAGTGCAATTTAGAGCTGCATAATAAAGCAAGTGTAAGAACAAGATGTGAAACTCTATAAAAGCATTTTATTACAATTTCTTAGCTGTTTCCTCAAACTTAATTGCTTCCACCCCTAATCCTCCAGTGCTGGAGTGAAAGTACCTTCCAGCTCCCCACATTTTAAGCCTAGATGTAAAGCGAGAGCATTCGGCTTCCGTCTGAAAAATGAAGTTTTAAGAGCATTGGCAAGACTTCTCCGGGTTTTACAACTTAAAAGGTCTTGAAACTCCATTCCGCTTCCTGCAGGCTCCTGAGGCCGGGGGTGCGGCAGGGGACGCGAGGTGGCAGCGCTGAGCCTCGTCCGCCACACGTGGGAAAACGCGGAGCCAGCGAAACCGCCACTATTTTTTTTATTTATTTTTCCCCCTCTACGGTTTTACCGAGCAGTGTAAGGCTGAAATTCGGTAGGGGCGCCTCAGAGAGGGCAGTGCCCACGCGGTCACCCGCACGCCGCCGGAACAGCGTGCGACTGATGCTAGACCCCGTCGTGAGGTTTAAGGGCGCGGGCACTGATAACAGCGTCGTTCTGGCACACTGGGACCTGCAGGTTGCTTTGCACAAGGAGCAAGAGCGCTTTTTCAGGGACAACGCTCGGGACAAACCTACTGTAGAACTGGGCATCACAAGCATTGGTCCCAGCATTCCCATCCCTGGAAGTGTCCAGGACAAGGTTAGACGGGGCCCTGAGCAACACGGTCTAGGGGATGCTCATGGCAGGGGCTAGGAACTAGATGATCTTTCAGGTCCCTTCCGACCCCAGACATTCTATAACTCTGCGACTGATTCCAGGTTTTATGTGTGAATCAGCGCGCAGTCCCCCATCGGTTAAAATGTCTTAAGGGCACGCAATTTTAGCACAGCAGCAGATTTCCCCCGCCCCTCTTGTGTTTTAAACCGAGGATTACCAGCGCTCAGGCTTCTCTAATTGCAGCCCTGGCAGCTGATCTTTTCCACACCGCCCGCTCCGTAGGCTGTGGGCAATGCTTTGCAGCCTGCTGGGGCTGAGCTCCGGGGAGCGGACCCTCCTTCCCTCCGCAGCGCGTCCCTGCGCGCCCCCGCCGAGCGCTCCCCGCCTGGCGCTGCGCAGCGAGAAGCCCCCGCAGCCCCCGCAGCCCCCGCAGCTCCCGCAGCCCTCGCAGCCCCCGCAGCTCCGGCAGCCGCGGGGACCCGGCGAGCTCAGCCCTCCGCGGGGCTGTGCGGGGGGATCAACACGCGCCCTGAGTCCACGCTGTTCTCTGGGCACACGCCCCGTCGAGCTCCCCATCACCCCGGGACAGGCTGGGAAAGGTGGCATCTTATTTATCTTAAAAAAACCTTGTATTACTTCTGAGTATTTTCCTGTCTGCAGCCAAAATTCGCAGCTGTAACACTTATTTCCCCCCGCATTTCAGATGAGTGTATGGGGTGATCCCAGCCTTCTTGGACTGCAAATGACAAGGCCAGAGAGCAGAGGTATGCTGCTGAAGAACACGTTCCCCACCACCTGTCTGTTGCCTGTTTTGATTCAAAGAAAATAAAGTAGATGAGACAGTTGCCATTAAGGGAGAAACAAAAGCCATGGCCTTTAAAATAACGTGATAACAGATATTCATGATCAAAGAAGGGCGTGCTTAAGGATCAGAGATGTAAACTGAGACATGAAAGTGGGCCCTCCTGTTTGCAAGAGGAAATCTCCATTGTACAATTGCATCACTCCGATTCACAGCAAACCTTTATTTAACGTGATTCATAAATGCTTTGAACTCTCTCCGATGGCTTTGTGGAGAAGAACTTTTATTACTGGGAAGTGTTTTATGGAGGATATTATTTACTTAGGAGTGAAAATCTGTTGCCCAAAGTTGTATGGTATTGTTTCCTTCCAAACTGTACAGTCCCTTGGATTTTACTGGAACAAAAGCCTTCACATAGACACCCAGTGCTCCTGTTATGAGAATGCCAAGATATTTCTCACTCATTTAATACAACAAGTAGGTAAGAAGCCATTGGCATATACATACTTACACTAACTCAGATATTTATCACATATATGGAAATGTTTGGTTTGGGAAGGCAGAAACACATCTTCAGTGATTTTTAATAAGAAATTATGATAATACCTTGTATTCTTTATCCACTTTGGTGACTTTTAAAGTTTAAACTTCTTCTCTAAGAATAACACAAGTTCAAAAAGCTCCATTCAAAATAATAATAAAAAAAGAAACTTGGAAAACACACTGTTTGTGTTTACTTAAAAGGCGAATTGCAGCCCCTATTCAATCCTATAAGATTTAGTAGGGGTTTTTTTGGTTTTTAACAGCTTGATATAAGAAAAGCTTTTGGTTCATTTTTAAAGCCGTTTTGGCAAGCCTTTTCTGCGAAGTGAAAAGCAGCACAGCCACGAGGTTGAGGAGGAATTACCGGTCTGCTGCATATGTAGCAGCACATTGCATATGCATGAGCTGCAGCTGCGGGAAGGCCACCCCAGGAAGGGGAGCAGAGGCTGGGGGTACCTGCAGCCACCTCTCTGACAGGGCTGGGGGTACCTGCAGCCCCCTCTCTGACTGGGCAGGGGGTACCTGCAGCCTCCTCTGATGGGNAGCCTCCTCTCTGACAGGGCTGGGGGTACCTGCAGCCACCTCTCTGACGGTACTCAGGGTACCTGCAGCCTCCTCTCTGACAGGGCTGGGGGTACCTGCAGCCACCTCTCTGACGGTACTCAGGGTACCTGCAGCCTCCTCTCTGACAGGGCTGGGGGTACCTGCAGCCACCTCTCTGACGGTACTCAGGGTACCTGCAGCCTCCTCTCTGACAGGGCTGGGGGTACCTGCAGCCACCTCTCTGACGGTACTCAGGGTACCTGCAGCCTCCTCTCTGACAGGGCTGGGGGTACCTGCAGCCACCTCTCTGACGGTACTCAGGGTACCTGCAGCCTCCTCTCTGACAGGGCTGGGGGTACCTGCAGCCACCTCTCTGACGGTACTCAGGGTACCTGCAGCCTCCTCTCTGACAGGGCTGGGGGTACCTGCAGCCACCTCTCTGACGGTACTCAGGGTACCTGCAGCCTCCTCTCTGATGGGACTGGGGTTACCTGCAGCCACCTCTCTGACGGGGCTCAGCCTTGCTCCCTGCAGGAGTGCTAGGGAAGGACTGCCCCACTTCTTTGGACCACTGCACTTTTGAACATATTCTCCTCTCTTGCCCTTTACTCTTCCTCCCAGACATCTGTGTTGCCCTTCCTGCTTTTTCTCGCCTTCCTCTGCCTTCCCCTACAACCTTATCACTGCCGTCCCCGTAACGTTCAGCCCATCTTTTCCTGCCATCTCTCTGAAGGAGCGAACAGCTGTGCAACGACAGTTCAGCAGAAGCCCACACAGTACCAAGAATGAAGCAATATTTCTGCCCACTTCCACAACATCATGATGTCACCCAGACTTCAGCATCATTGATAAGATGGAGCTACAAAACCACTGTGCCTTGAATTAAATTTGGGTTGTTTTTAAAGGTCTTTAAGTGGGATGTTGCAAGCTACTAAATTCAGTATACAAATGTCTTCTTGTATTAAGCAAGATGTTGCTTACACTTAGTTCTCCTGGAAAGGAGGCATAAGATAATCCCTGTGCACCCAGGGGAAAAAAACCCAGTGCTTTTAAAATTCAAGTCTTAGCATTTCTAACTTGGTTTTGCAAGACGATTTCTGGAGTGATGTATTCAAGATAATTAAAGAAAGAAAGAGAAAAATTATCTTGCATGCTATTCAATTGTGAAAATTTTCCTTTTTTTCTTTTGCAGACTCTGGGTTATTAACAGGTGCTTATCCACAGGATCAAACTCTAAGCAAAGAAAATTCCTTTGGCAACCTGCAGGCAGTTGGGCTTATCTATGCACTCTGAGATGGTTCTGGCAGAGGTAGACAAAGAGTGGTCTATCATTTTCTGATATTTCAACCTTTGAGAGTGTTTAGTATTTTTTATCATAAAATTGTCTTTGTACTCAAAAATTCATTCCATTTATTAAGCCCCATAGACTTAAGACATTAAGGGATTAATTCCTGTCAGACTTAATTTTTCTGATTTGGTGGTTTTGATCCACAGATCAAAAAAAACCCCAAAAAACAAAACAACTACAGAAGGTTCTGATGGGAAGGGGCAAAATGCATTTAAATCTAAAATGAACAAGAGAAAAAAGTAATTTTTCCCCCCTCTTGTGCTCAGGACAAATAAAAGTCTGGCTTTCATCCCGGTTTCCTTCCATAGAGTTGTTCTTAGTGATGGTGGTGGTGTGAAAACTAGTAAGTAGATTACACTTTCTTTTTATCTTTTCCAAACAGATTGCTCAAATGATACCACTCTTCCTGCTAGGGTCTGTTCTATAATCCCTGGTACCTACCTTGCTTATGCTGCTTGTGCATAAATTTACTGGTTTGATTTTAAACAACAACATTTGTTTCACAAATAAATTTGTTTTCAAAAGCTTATTTTTTGCTAAGAATTGTACCTTTTTGAACTGAATGTCAGAAATATGTGGCAGAGTTCTACACTACCTTATGTAATCCTGATCTAGCTGCCATGCCCTAGAAGTGTTTATATGAGTAATCTCAACATGCAGGTGTGCTCAAGTGAGGCAGGATGCCTGAATTTGCATTTCTTTATAGAGTCTGTATTCAAGTTTTGATTAATTTCTATCAGAAATAAATTGTCTGTATGGAAACTCAGGAAACTATAACATTATACACTGTCTCATAGTACAAGAATCAGCATTTTCTATGTATTATTCCAAAATTGCCATCATTAGGTTCTGTGTTTCCACCAGTAACACAAAATCTGGTGTCTTATCTAAGTATCAGAAATTAACTAGAAAAAAAAAATCCCTGCACTCCTAAATTTTGCTTTATAAAATTACAGCTATATTTAATATTGCATAAGAGTATGATAGTGTATAGTAATTTTGTGGGTTATAAATGTAGTTGAAAAATGTGGGATATATTGTACTCCTGCCCATCAAAGCTCTTCCATAGAAAGACCACCTGCTAAACAGTCCTTAGTTTGGTTTTTTTGGGACTGCCTTTGAAATTTGAGGTGTAGATCTTGTTGACGGATCAGAAAATGTCACTGTATTCAGGAAAGACTATGCACCTCCAAATGGTCTGTTCTTACTCTCATTTCATTCAAATTAAAAAAAAATAAAACTCATCCTTTTAATGCCTGACTGGGATGATTTTCACCAATTAGTAATCTGCTCAGAACTATAAATTACACAATCAGATACAAACTAAGATGCTTTAAAACGGCCTCACAACCCAAGTGTCTCCCCGATAACAGAAAGCCAGCATTTGGACCAACATTGCTTAGGCTTCACTGCTCCTGCTTTCACCAGGAGCTCCAGGCCCTTCTTCGGGGATGCTCCAGGTGCTCATCCTGGGAACTGGTCCTCGTGGAGACCCCGAGGTGGGAGGTGACAGCGCCGGTGGGTGGGTGGGTTCCGCAGCACACCCACCCCGAGCGCTCAGACCTCGGGGCTGGAATAACCAGCCCGTGTGGGCTCCAGCGGGGTGAGGGTTGAGCCACTTCCTTGGTTTCAGGGCAGACCTTACAGTCTTCCTCAGGCTGTCACCGCTGTGACATGAAGTACCAAGGAAAGCCCATGCTGGTGTGGCAGGGAAGTTCTGTGGGAACAGTGTGGGTGTTTCACACCGTGTGGAAGTAACCAGGACACAAAACTGCATCTCGTGTAGCTTGCCCCCGGAGCGCTCAGTAGCACAGGTTCCGGAGCGGTGCGGCTGTCGAGGAACAGCTCGGAGGCACCCCAGCCTGTTGCTAATTGAGCACAAGCACTGCCCTGAAGACTTCTGTGCGTGACCTTGTCTGCCTGGACATATAAAAATGAAAAAAAGTCACTGTCAGAAACAGAGAGTGAGACCACTGGGGAACCCCCCCAATATTTAGACTACGAAGCTAGAGAAGACAGAAGCGTATCAAGTTCCTGCAGAAACAGGCACTGGAGACACTTGGCTTTTAGGACAGATATACACTACAGACCATGGTGCGGTGCAAAAATACCTGAGCTATCTGCAAATGAAACATCTCAGGCACCAGCAGCAACAGGAGCTTTTTGGTTCTCACCCTTGTTGTTTGCATCCCATCAGTGGTTCAGGGGTGGCTCCAGTGCCCCAGGTCACTCAGCAGCAGGGGTGGGCTGTGGGGCAGGCCTGTCCCGCCTGGCTCTTGTCCTGCAGGTCCCCTGTGCTCAGCCCTGCTCTCTGGTCCATCTTAGGGGGGAGGCTCTACCCAGCAAGCACCAGCAGGTTTGCAGCTCCTTTGCATAGGTTCACCAGCCCACAGCTTCTCGTGTCTTAACTTTCCGTCTCCCTGCTCTCAGCCTCTAATATAACTTCTGCACTAATTTTTTTAATCACACAAAGGAAATTTAAGCAGCATTCACCCAGCGCATAACTTGCATTCCATCCAGCCTTGAAAAAATTTATCTATGGGTGCTTTATTGATTTCATCTTCAGAATCACATGGAGCAAGTAAGCAGATAAATTGGTCACCTACTGATAATCAAAATCATTCATTTAAACTTTCTCAAGTAATCTATTTTTATTTTTCTATTTTCTTATCCTAGAAATGTATTACCATCTTTACTGCTATAAATGGAAGAAGTTCTGCTATTCTTACATAGATATATACTGATGTAATTTGTAATCTTATAGGCTTCATATCTATATTCAGTAACTGATGTTTCAAAATGCGTGCTGCTGTACATCCTGGTGTTAAACAGGCTTGAAGCTGCTTCTCGGAAAAGCTCAACATGTAATGCCAAAATGACTGCAATCTAGGGGAGCAGAAGTGATGTCTGAGTGCTCTTTGGATTGTTCACAGAATTCTAAGCAAATCCAGCTGTGAAAGGATATCTGACACCCAGCTATCTCACAGCCATGGTAAGACTTCAACTCAGACCTTGGATTGTGTATATATTTTATTTTTTTCCTGCAATTGTTTTTCTCTTGGAACACAAGGCAACAGCACTATATTAAGCAAACACTGACAGGATCAGTGGAATCTGTTGTTAAATGAGGGCTGTAATATTCATGCTGACTGCTGTGATATGCCATTACTTAAATGAGAGACTTGTATTGCTGATACTGTCATATGAAACAAAGACAAATCATAGCACAGGTACATTTGAAGCAACATGGTTGAGCAGTTTTTTAAGGTTTAGCTAATACACTATAGGATAATATCTAGCTGGAGTAAAAAAATTAACCCCCTGTATTCAGAGTGCTCCTTATTTATCCTTCTGCCTTCCATTTCTTTAAATTGGCTTGTAAGTACTTGGTCAGGTTGGTCATTTGGCAAGTGTACCCAGGGCTGGTGATCCTTCAAGACCCCACTCAGGCAGCATTTTCCCCCAGTAAAGCAGGAAAACATCCCGCTGCTTTGGGATGTGTTAGCCCACTGCCCTGCCTGCAGGAAGGGTGGCCTGTCACCAGCGAGCTCATGGCACTGCCCTGCTGCAGAGGAGCAGGGGCTGCTCTCGGTGTGTCCCAGCCATCCCTGGGTGTTCTCCGTGGGCACGGACAGGATTCCTGCCCCACAGGGCACTCGGCTGCCCTCCCTGAGGAGCTGTTGGTGCTGTGATGAGGGGAGGGGAGAGCGGCTCTGGAGGGGGTGCAGACTGCTTTTTTTGGGGTGCTGACAGACGTTTCTTGGTCTCTGCACAGCCCATGCTGCTCTCCACAGCCACCCTCTGCTTCCCAGCGATTCAGTGCCCACTCAGGAGTAGGCAAGGCAGTGTCTGACCACCACACATGCAATGAGCCTCCTCTGCTTGGCAGGTTTTTCTAGCAAAAAAATAAGGGATCGGCAGCAGCAGCATCTGTTACTCAGGAGCTGTTGGGGACTTCCTCAAGGGGAAAAAAGTGACTGCTACAGCTGTTGGTAAGTTAACCTACACTGTATTTTTGTTCAAAACCATAGGAAGTCTTGCAAAGCCTTTACAGTCCCAAAGGCAATTTCACTACAGAGTGCTTTTCCTCTCTCCATCTGAAACAAACACATTTAGATGGCTTATTCTGTCCACACCGGCGAGATACAATATCATTTATTTGACTTGCTCCTTCCCTCTTTTAAAGCAGGAAAACAACAGGACAAACTTTGCACAAACTAGAAAAACAAATCCACTGCATACAAGTTTTTCCTTATTATTTCCTCTATTATTTACCAAAGGCAAAAAAACACCCCACCAACAACAGTTACTCTGCATTTATCACGGTGTCTAGTAGAAAGCATGTGATTCTTATGGTAAGCAGCAATTTACAGATGGCCAGGTGCATGATAATCTTATCATGCATTTGTTTTATTCACAGCTGCAACAGTTGGTGTCAGTTAATAGGTTACCAACCATGAAGTATATTTATTTCCTTTTATCATGCTTCGGGGCTACAAAAGTGATGTGTAAACTGTCCCAGTTCTTGAATTTACATTTCATTTTAGTTTGTGTGGCTTTTTTGTTACTCAGTTATTACCACTTAGGAAGAAAATGACAGCGTCTTTCAGAGAAATCATTTTGTTTTCATTTTATCAATTCCTTTTCCTAGGGATTTAGAAACTTTAAAGCAGTGTGCACTCTGGGTTTCTAATCTACAGCAAAACACATGTTTTTTGTCAAGTATATATCTATATATTTTTTTAAAAGACTGATCTATTATTGTCTGCTTAGTTCCATCAAGTCACGTGGTGGATTTACTGTCAGGCTTTCCAAATACTCCAACACAATCTGTGTAAGCTAAATTTTAAATGTTGGTCACAAAAAAAAAAAGTATTAAAGTGTCTTCTTAGCTCTGTGGCTCACACTGTGGACACCAGGATGTATAGATATATATACAGCAGTGCATCAAAGAAATAAACCATATGACCTCCAAAGCTTTTGATATTCTGATACAAAATTAAAGACCCTGTTTAAAATAAATTTATATGGTCCTTGCCAGTGAGTCTTTTCGTTTCTGTACTGTATAGTCTATGGCAGTCTTAGCTATGTCTTTTTTTTCCCTTTCACTTACATCAAGACCATTTTGTGTTAGATAAAGAGTGATAAAGTAAATAATTCCTCAATATCTTACACGCTTATATATATTTTGTTTACATTTATCTTCAATTTTGCTTCCCAACAAAAGGAGCTTTAATGGTAAAGAGCGCAGCTATTTGCAAGTGTCCATGTGTGCAAATCAGATGTTCTTGAAAGTAATGAAGTTGCATATGCAAATGAGTTCATAAAAAAAGGAGAGAAAAGAATTTCAGATTTTGATCCTGATGATGGTTTTAAAATGCATGACCAGCAGTGTCTTATCATTGGCATAAAGTACAATATATGTGCATAGTAATTGAAAACAGTTAAATGTATGAACTTAATGGACCTGAAGAAATAATTGCAGGGAATAATTTCCCTATTCAGATTAGCCCCTTTCTTTCCCACATTGTTTTGAGGTGGATTGGAATTACCTCTGGCTTTTCATTTTGAATTGGATTCTTACTTTCTAACACACTTTTATTGCCCTGGTACTTAATCCTAACACTGTATTTGCATATATGAAACAGTGAAAATAAGATAAATACCTAAAAAAGCCTTTTAGCAGTTCTTTATGGACTGAGGATCTAAGATGAAGGTTTTAAAGCATTTTGTAATTTGATATGAATTATGATTGGATGCATGGCAAGATTTTGCACAAACTAACCTTTTTTCTTCACTGGCCTGTCTTGAAGGCTCTGGTGTTCATCCTCCTGCTTATTGCTCATCACATTATTGTAGGTGGGAAGACTTTTCCAGGAAAGGCTAAAATCTTTCTAAATGTATCAAAACAGTTACTGTGTCACTGGAGCTGGAGACAGAATTACCCAGACTGAATAATACATTGTAAAATCCCATGAATTTACAGCGAGGCCAAAAAGACCATAATAGCAGTTTTTAGGCTTTCAGCTTAAGGAGCTCCAGTTGTTGCAAGGTAAAGTTACTGCCTTACCTGATTGTCGAGTCTGTACCTAAATTTCAGAGACTGAATATCTGAATAGCCAACTACTGGTGCTTGCTTACCCATTCCAGCTCCAGCCTGAAGCAGAAGGTCCCAACACACGTGTGCGTGTCCTTGTGCTGTGATGTCACACACGTCACACCCAGTGAGGTCCCTCTGTGTGCACCGCAGGGTGGGAGCAGGGCTGCTTTTGGCCTCGTGTCACTCGCGTGGGGCTCGCGTGGGGCTCGGAAATCATCGGGCCTGCCCGTGGCTGGGTGGCAGCAGCAGTGGGGCTGCCCAGAAACCCTGGCACTGCTGCGAGCAAGGGTGTCCCCAGGAGCAACCCTGCCCTTCTGCTCCAGGTTAGGGGTGGCCCTTCTACCACCTCCTTTCACAGCTTCTTTCAAGGACATTCATTCTACAGATCCTTTCTGAACAATGACCTGCAGCAAGGCAGAAGCTTTGAGAATAAACTTTCAATAGCCATGTGTTAATGACAGCAGTGGGTTTTGACAGATCTGTTTTTATGCTGTGCATGCGTGTACTGAGACCACAGTAACCCAGTGAGGCCCAGCTGACCATTCTGGATGGCTCTGCCCTTGGGTCTCTCAACAAGGCACTTTTTGCAGCCTTTCATCCTCTCATATTCATTAAAAAGGGGGGAGATGGGCTTAGTTTTTCTGATTTTTTCTCCAGTCTGAAAGGCTGGAGGAAAAAACCTAAATCTTCTCTTTCTTTGCTCTCCTCTAAGAGTGAAAACCTGCTCTTACCAGCAGAAAGAACCATACCATGCTTTCCTTATCTCTGGCTCCATCTCCAGTGCCCAGTGGGATGATTTCAGGGTTTTACTACTGAGCCCATCAAAGAAGAAAAGGAGCAGTGTCCCATGGTGGTGCCGAGGCAGGAGGATGTTTAACCAGATGCT
Source organism: Grallaria varia (assembly GCA_013396735.1). Taxonomy (NCBI): domain Eukaryota; kingdom Metazoa; phylum Chordata; class Aves; order Passeriformes; family Formicariidae; genus Grallaria; species Grallaria varia. The sequence goes on from VWZG01007480.1 coordinate 214,524, forward strand.
GCTGTTCTCTGCCCAGCAGTCCGTGGGTTGGGACACCCCCCAGGGAAGCTCAGGGCACCAGAGGGTTCCTTTGGGCACACACCAAGGGGAAACCAACTGCGAAAGCACAAGAGCACGCTGACACCTTGCCAGGCTGCTCCCCACTGGAGATCCTCTCTTCCCTGGGAGCTGGGGCAGGATATTGAAGTCTCCCAGTTCTAATGCCATCTGCTTGCTGACAGAGGCGTGCAGCTCAGAATTATTAACCCTGGCTCATATTTTCAGGTTTTTGATTTTCCTCCTGCAGCAAGGAAAGCAAGAACATCTTGGATGTTTTGCCAAGCAAACACTGAGGTTCAGATACCATCACAGGTCTTTGGGTATCAATATTCTATGTACTTGTTTATTATATTGCTGTTTCTGACTGCAGCTATCTGAAGACTCAGTAAATATTTATCCACTGACGGAAGATTTAGTTTTGGGAAGTGCAGGGTTCGTACAATGTTATGAAACACAGGTGAGTGCACAGCTGAGATGGGTGCACGGTTGGAAAGAAGTGCTGCTCTCTGCCTCACTGTGACCATCCTGAGTGTGCAATAAACCACCAGGTCCTGACGTGCTCATCATCCTCTTTGTGTCTGTCTATTCTTTTACTAATTGAATGTGGGCAATTCCTAATGTCAGACACTACTTCATAAGGTTGCCTAATCTGATGTGTTCTCTAGGGAGTGTTTTGTTTTTATCTTTTGTAGTGAAGGGCACAGTCTGACCCCTAATGCTGTGCAGTGAGTCCTCAAAGCCCTGCGCTGTTGTAGGTGGAGCATTCTGTATATACAAGCCTGTCACAGCAAGGTTATCATCTCTTGAGGTGCAGCAGCCACAGAAAACCATAAATTTAATAATTTCATAAATCATAATGATTCTAAGATTAAGTTAGGTTTTTTCAACAGAGACTGTAGGAAACCTAAATACTATTATACAAGGCCCTGGTAGGATGCTAGTGAGAAACCTGTGACACTAGTCATACATTTTTCAAGAAAGATGAATTCAGATTAGTACAGGTTTAGAGAATAGTCACTCTCCAAGAGAGCAGAGAAATCTGATGAACGTATGGAGACTGAAAAAGCATATGCTTAAATTGAGGCTTCTGTGACTTTAGAAGCCTTTTAGTTCAGTTTTTAAACCACTCCAGAAAGGAACAGGGGGATAAATTGGAGGTGAATGTTAATTGCATCTAATAGCTCAACTGGAAGAACTGGTTGAACTTCACATGCTGATTTAAAAAAAAAAAAAAATCATTCATTACATTGTTGTTTAGCTTAACATCACTTTATAGTTTCAGATAAGATCAGAGATACACTGCATTTTGTGTTGCGTCAAAGACATACAGAAACATGATTCCCATCCTCAGACTACAGAGCAAAGAAAATACTGCACATCAAGTCCTGGCCCTGTTAAGTCAATGGGAAAACACAACCACTATCATTCTTTTTAAGTTTCCAAACAGAATGGCATATTTTTGTTTCCTCTGAAAAAGATTAAAATTCTGTTTTCATTTTGAACAAGCTATATTTGATTTGTAGACAGAAAGAAAAATTAGTCATTTTCAGGGATCATATGGAACTACAGAATCATTAAACAGAGTAAAATTGAAAATGTAAAGCAAAGAAGTCCATAACCAGTGAGTGAGTGTGAAGCACTTTCACATGGCTGGTGAATGAGCTGTGGATTTAAGTGCACATCTGCTAAGTGATGTGTGCTTGCTATGGACTCGATGCAATTGCATTAGAGTTCCTCTGATGGGCGAGTCCATCAGGCACAGTTTCTGTTTCTGGATGGCAGAAGCTGATGAAAAACAAAGCATGAGAAACTGGGTAAGTCTGGGGTGGTATTTCCACAGATAGATGCCCCCAGAGCTGGCACTCAGCAGTTTGCTTGTCATACACAGATAGCGGTGAGTTTGAGTGCCTGCATTTGTGTCTTAGGACGAAATGTAAATGTGGTTTACCCCTACAAGAGAGGTAGAAAGTGCCTAGGTGAAGGATGAAACCGAGACCATCAGGGGTATGGGCTCTATCTGCACAGGATCCCGCAGTGTTCCAGGTACTCAGGTCTGAACTTGTTTGTTCATGTGCACGTGTGTTACCCGTGAACTGTGCATCAGATGGGCCTGTCAAAGAGCCACACACACGTGTGCAGGGTCATCTTCTACGTGTTACCTACTTGCACATGAGAAATGTTTATTCCTTCACACAGGAGCCATCTTCTCTTGAGCATACGCAATTTAAAAACTAAATCATAGTGGCTGCCTTCAGCAGATGTATCAAACCCCATTTTAATCACCTTATTAATTCTGAGCAATAATACTTCATTCTGCAAGTAACTTCACAGCTTCAGAAGAGCTGTATGTGGTATAAAAGGAGTACACAAGTGCAAGCATTCTTGCAGTTCAATAGTAAAACAACTAATAATCTGCATCTGAAATTGTTTCCATTAAGCTAGTGAATGGATTGATGATTTGGTTAATTCTAACTAAGTGCTGCGTTGCCACAGCTTCACAGATCCCAGCAGACCAAACACGAAACCTTCATTACACTGTGATTTATTGCCCTACTTATTCTAGAATGCCAGAAAGATTATGTGCAGAGAAAGCTTGCTAAGGCTCATTTAAAATAGGTATTTTAGTTTTCGGAAAGCAAAGCTGACACCCAGGGTGTGGGGAGCCCTGTGCCCGGGGAGGAGGACTGTGCAGGAGGCTTTAGCAGGTTTGCCTGCAGCCAAGCCAGGCTCTCCAGACACTTTCCTTTGACCCTTTGGTCTTTCCTCAGAGGAGATGTGGATGAGCTCCTCGCTGTGACCCTTTGGTCTTTCCTCAGAGGAGATGTGGATGAGCTCCTCGCTGCCTCGCAGCCAGGTGCCTCTGTGAACGCTCTGAAAGGCAGGGTGTTTCCAGCCTGAACTTTGCACTGCACACGTGGAGGAGAACTTCAGGCTGGGACTTGCCCACGCACCTGGATGGGTGGGACAAAAAGCCGAGCTCTTGCCTCTCTAGGCAGGAGGGGTCAGACCGAGTCACAGCCGTGACTCCAAAAGGGAGCCTGAAGTGGCCATCAGAGCTGTGATAGGAGGAAGGGAAAAGTATGAAACATTTAAGTTAAAATGAGGTGAAATGCAGTGTCTTTCTGAGTGCTTATTGAATAACTGAGTGAGAACTGAAAAAAAGTAAATAACTGTGTTAATTGATTATTTAATTAGGTTACACAAAACCACATTATATTATCTAAGTATTCCTACACATATTTCTTTTTCTTAATTTTACACAAAGCCCCAAGTACTGATACTCCTTTGGGGATTGGATACAACAAGAAGCAGTTGTGTACCACAGAGGGCCTGAGTGAGGACACAGCAGATGAGGCTGGCATGGGAGCAGAGGTCAGGACAGCAGAACACCCACGTCTGTTTCATTGGAATAATCTGGTTTTATGACTTACCAAAAGATGGGAAGAGAGTCCACGTCCATGGCACTACTACCCCTTCAGCCTGGCTCAGGAGGTGACTTTGGAAGCACATCTTTCAGTTGTTTCCATTTCTTCAGATGTTGATGCCACAGAGTCCCTTGCAGCACACACACTGGCTTCCTTTGGGATTACCCTGACCTGGGAAGACACACACCAAAAGCAAACCCAGCACCCCTCTGCTCCCCCAGGGCCAGACTAGTACAGGTGCTGAGTAAAGCCCCAGAAATTTATACAGGGCCAGTACCAGGTGCTTGGCATCAAAGGCTTTGCTCTGTCACTCAGCTGTCACTGGGCTGCATCCCTTGCTAATGCCCGGGAGCTCAGCCCCTGCCTGTTGCAGCCTGTGTGTCAGAGACTGCCCTCTACAAGCCTAATAAGATCCACCCTGAGGGATAATAACTTTTTTTGATTTAATTTTTTTTTTAGCTCAAGTTCTTCATTCTGTGAGCCTCCTCCAGACTTCCACTGCTCCACTGATTAGGAACACTCCACTGCTATTTCAGGAGCCTGCTTCCTTAATTGTGAAACTTGTAGAAAATTAAGTCAATACCTCTGTTTCTTCCCATTTTTAAATGAGTGAAAATAGAAGTCTGGAAAGACTCTAAAGAAAACCACTAGTAACAGCCATGAGTCTGTGACCACCCAGTAGTGCAAAGGGGGGTGGTGGTGAGTGTGGGGAAGCTGCTTTAAATCTGGAACTGATTGCTTTCATTTTAGCACTTCCCTGCACGTTTGTTTCTATTTGTAATTTTTAATTCCAATTTTTATTTTTAGCTGCGTGTATTTTAATAGTTTAAATGAACAAATTGATGTATTTTGCAATTGCAAGTAACTGATTATTAAAACTACATCTATTAGGAGCATGACCATTTAAAATAAAATCATTAGACATCAAGCACAAAAAAATACACAATAAACACTGATGACAGCTGGGGGTTCTGGGTATAGGTGTGACTTATTTTTATTAGGTTCCTGAAAGTTTGCAGATGATGTCAGGTTTCTGGGTGGGCTGTGGCAGATTGATGGCTTTATCTGCAGACTGCTGCATTTGGCCAATATGTTCAGTGCACTCACTCAGCTTTATCCTTTTATAGAGGTTCCCCTACTTTATGCCATATTTTTTATTTTTTATTTCTCTCCAGGGTTGTTTCCTCATTCATCCCTGGCACTACTACAGTCTTTCTCAGCAAACAGAAATACCAAGTGAAGCACAAACAAAAGCTGAAAAAACAGAGGCCCCAAATGGATAATCACATAGATTATTCCATGATTAATTATCCCAGATTTATCAAATGCCACATCCAAATAAGGTCAATCTTCCTCACGACACGCAACCAGCCCTTTGTACAAGCCTTGCTTTCTATCACAGAAGTTCAAATGAAATTCCATTAACAATGATAGAAAAAAAAAAAGTAACATTGATACATTGTGAGCTGTGTACTCAACATGTCAAGGAGATCATTAGTGACTGACACCCAGGACGTGTCACACACAACAAGATGTCTCTTTTGTGCCTGTGCTTTACTGACATTGCTGTCGCCTCGTGTTCACCAACCTGGGGCAGTGATCCTCGCAAAAAATTTCCATGCTATTGCCAGTGGTTTATGCATATTGCCATTTTGTTCTATTTTCCACATGGTCTTGTTTGCATTTTAATCACTTGAATGAAAAAAAGATTATTGGTGGCAGAAATCAGCGCTGAGTTATGTATATACCTGTACCTGGTTGAATACCATCTTTTGAACAGGCTGTAAGCACCAAGTCCCAGAGAGAGCCTCACAGATCCACCCCATTTCCCTGATTTCACACTGAACTCTCCACACCAGCTATAAATGTGTAAACCCCCATGGAGGCAGCTCCTCCTCTCTCCATAGCTGGGCAGGCACACAGCTCTTCCCTCCTTCCACCACATGGCTGAAGGAACTTGCACACAAGCAGTTTGTTCTGATTCAGCTGGTGCAGCAGGAAGGATTTGCGGAAGCAGGATTGGGAAATACACAGGATTCTCTTTCACTTCCGTGACAGGAGTTATATTTTTAATTAGCCCCTGTTAGTCTTCTGAGGGCAGCTCGTAAAAGTTTAATTCTGTATCTCCAATTTGAGTCCCACTTGACAAGGCCATTTTCCAACTGCAGTTAGGGACTAGCTCTGTAAGTGTTTTCTGGTTTTTCGAAAAGCCAGTTCCTTGGCAGTTTCTGTTGAAGAAAAGCAAGAGTTTTGGAGTTTCTTGTCTCCCAGTAGGCTTGACTTACATGAAGCTTACTGAAGGCATAGGGAACAGGAGGTGGTGGTCAATGTTCTACTTCACTGAAATCTAAAGAGAGCCAGCTGTTGGGAAGATCTTATACAGTATGTGCACATTATTTTAAATACCTGAAGGCTCCAGGTTTGCACATTGGAAAGGAATAAAAAATAGTTCAACTAATAATAGACAGGAAAAACCTGCAGATTAATGTATTCCCTGTTACTTCCTTACACTACAACATCATTCCAAACAAAACAATGTGATTTACTTAAATCTGACAAGTAAAAATAATAATAAAAAAACCCCTGAAAAGGTCCATTTGAAGTGAGTATTATTTGATTAAAAAAGCAGCATTTACTTATATGTATTGACTAAAATCTATAACCAAGATAGGAAACATAGAAAAAGGGCAGAACATAAACCAGCATTATTAATTTGCAGTAACGCTCTAAGATTTTAAAATAACATCAGCTGAATGGACATAGTGTTGCACATCTTTAGGAAGGGGGAATACAACATCCGAAAGACAGGTGAAACATTTTGAGTTTGTAATTTGACACCATATGTGGGATACGTTTGACGATGTCTCAAAAGTTCAGCTCCAACACAGCATCCTGTCAGAAGAGGCCGTGTGATCCTGCATCCCTTCCATGCAATTGGCCCTTCAGCTCTCAGTTTAACATTTAAGCTGTTTCTAATTGTGTTCAGCTAAAACTTGGCAACCAATTTATGGGCTTGGATGCAATTTTCATTTCAGTAAAAAAAAAAAAAAAAAGGGAGAAAAGGGAAAAAAATCAAAATCTGTTCTGTTCCCAGAGCTCTTAAGTGGTAAAGGAAGGTAAAAGTTTCAGTCTCTTTTCCCAAATTTGTCCAAAGCATGATTTCTCACCCTAAACATAATGAATATGATTCAGTGTAACACAGTACACATACATGGATACATAGCCAAGGATTAATCAAAACACTCCACTTTGAACCTTCTGCAACAGTCTTCAAGAAAACCAAATTAGGAGCTTGTTCATGGGGGAGATGTGTGTGTTAATGACTAGAAAAGGAGCTCTGCACACATCGCAGGGAATTGCATTGGCCTTCATCAACACCAGAAAACTAAAGTGAAAAGTCAGTCTTGGAAGCAAACCCTGGTGTGGGCTTTGAGGGAGCCCCTGAGCTGCTCTCAGTGGGTACGTCCCATCCCACATTCCACCCATCACTGACCCCCCTCACCGTTTCCTTGGCAAAGGGAGCAAGACATGCTTCAGCCTCTAGGGCACTGGGTAATAAAATACCTGTGGCACAAAGTGACAGTAGGATTACGGGAACAAATCATGGCAGAAATTCTGGGTTTGTGATGGTTACAGCTCCAGCTGGCCCCACAGGGCTCGTGACTGGGGAAGAGGAGGGCTCCTCCTGCCCTCTCCTCTCCCACGCTGTAATGGTCAGTGGAAACACACCTACAGACCGCCCTTCACTTAGGAAGAACTGCAGCTTGGCCAACAGCCACCCAGCTTATCTTGAAGGCAGAAAGTGAGGCCATGGAGAGGAGCCTTCATTAGCACAGTCAGGACATCACTGCTCAGTCAGCAGATCCTGAAAGGCAGGAAACTTGGCATCCTTGGCTTCCTGGAGCCTGCACAGACTTCGTGCTTCTTCCCCAGGCTCCTGTCAGAGCTCCCAGAGCACCAAATGAAAAGGCAGTGTTGAATATGGAGCATGTGGGTCTGAGGGGCACAGCCTGTGATCGAGGAGCATGGCCGGGTGGTTGTAAGGGGCAGGGGGAGGAGAGCACAGGCATTTCCCCACTAGACGTCTGTGCTGACTGCAGGAATAGTGGCCTTCAGGGCATTAAATAAAAAATGATTAAGGAAGAGACAGGACTGTGGCTGTATTACTCATCCATTAACAGACTGCACATGAGACCAGACATCCCTCCCCCTGGAGCAACACAGCAATGGACTGCAGCCTTTGCATGGGTGCTCTGCCCTCCGGGTTGTCCAAGGGAATTGCACCTTAAAGACACAGCACAGCTTTAACTGTTTTCATGGCTTTATCACCGTTTGGTTGGGCTCTGGTGCAAAATGCTGCCATATAACAGAATTCTGTCTTATGTCCACTGTAATGCCTGTGCCTGGGTACAGATACCACAGGGAAAAGCAGCTTGCTGTATCCTGCTTGCTCCTTACTTGACTGTGGCTGAACTTCAGGCTCAGCCTTTCTGAGTGCTTTACCATGAGCTTATAAAGAGTATTACCGAGATGCACAGTCCACAGCAGTAGCTGTGAGAAGCAGTTTAGTTCTGGCCTGAGCAAGCACAGCACATCTACTGAGATGAGGGGAAGCTGATCTGTCCTAGGCCAAGCATAACACATTATAATATAAATTCTTTCAGTAAGTGACTGGCGAGTTGATTTATGGCAATTGCTGACAAACCAGCTCTAGCTTCAGGCATAGTTTAAGTAGGCAGGCATATGCTGAAGTTTTTCGAGACCATGCCTGATGTTCCTCATAGGAACTTACAAAGTCCAAGGTTGCAATAGAGCACCCAACTCCTGTTGACTCAGAACTTTAATAAGTTCCCATATTTGCCAGCTGCAGCTTTAAAGTTCTCCCCTCTGATTTCCCAGAGGCATGAGCAACCACCAGTTCTCAGTGAGTTTAGCTGGGAGCTAGAGAGAAATGTGAAAATTAGTCCAGGTAGTTGCATGCCTCAGTGAGAACTCAGAAACGTGCTCTTGCCAGTTAGGATTCTCCTTTCAGAGGTGTTATCCTGATAACTTTCTCTCTCCTGGAGCATGTCCATAGTCACAGGGAGAGAGAAGTTAATAAAAACCCACCAGGTTTTCTTGTGGAAATGTGGTTTAAAAACAATGTTTTTAAAATAGTTTACCTAACCACTTTTATTAATGGTAACTACTGTCATCAGCTGTACGTGACCATATTTACTATTTCACGATAGAAATAAAAATGCTCAGTAGGTGACAAGTTCTGTTTTGCAAAGGAGGAAAGAAGGAAAGGAAAAGAGACCCCTAAAGACGGGCACACTCCCCATGACAGTGCTATACATCATCACAAAATCACTTGCAGGTGTGCACAGGTCCTGCCACCCCTTCTAAGCCCAATTTTTGTATGCAGGGTCATCCTCCTGGTGCTACCTTAGAAACTGGCCTTATTCTATAGAGGACATTGAATGATAACACTGCGAGTCAGCTGACTGCTGTGTCACAGAGCTGCTGCTTTCTACATTATCGCAACTGCCAGAGCTCTTACTGCTGCAGTTTTCTAGTCGCAGTGCGGCAAAGCAGACGCATAGAACCAGGCACAAAGCAGCATAGATTTTTTTTTTATTCTTGTCTTTTTCATATGAGGGGAATATTCCTGGTGTTAGCGTAGGAGCAGACGCAGCCTGGATATGTTGGCTTCAGCCTGGCAGCATTTTCAGCTGAACAGGGACTGCAGGGACTGCTCGGAGCTCTGTACCCAAATTGCCTCTGAGGAAGAACGCCTGGTTTCCCATTTTGCTAACTAGGAGAGGGGTTTTTTTTGTGCTACGGTGATGTACCTGCAGCAATAGGACAAAGGAGATGGCATTTGTCCCCGTCTGTCCGACTGGGCCTTTTGCAGGCACTCCACGGACGAAGCTGTGCCAGCACCCCAGGGTCATATAGACTGGCAATACAGATTGTCGCCTTATCTTACATCAGTTAGAGCAAAGCTCCAACAAGAATCCAGACTCTCTGACCTAAATCAGTCCCAGTCCTTCTGGATACAGGGCAGCAGTCGACTAGCAATGACACAACCAGCCATCAAGTGGAGAGTCTCTGGGATTGCAATCTGTATCAGTTGGAGTCCGAGAGAATGAAACCCTTTCGGGTATCCAGTCACTTCTCCTTCTAATACTACAATTACTACAACTACAACTACAACTTCTGTTTTTCTTGCCTGTAAGAAGCTATTAATTCCGGTTGGTCTCTGACTGTACATCTGCGTGGATTAGCCTGTCTATAACGCAGTCCTTATCTGCTCCTGCTGGAAACCGGGGCACGAAGTCAGCCTGCTTTAACAGTTGTTTCTTTCTGCGTGATGCTATGCAACTAGAATGGGTTACACTGACAACAAAGGAACAAGCACAAAGCACCACTTTCTTCACTGGACTGTTACAGGAACATAACTCTTCTTCAGTATGACACCCTGGTCTCCTCTCTTTGCTGGCTTTTTTTTTTTTTTTTTTTTTTTTAATTTAATTCATCTAATCAAAGAGCCTAACAGACACCACTGTGAATGTGGCTTTTAATGATTTGGAAAAGACAGCCTGTGGAGACTGCGATTCGAGACAGCAACACATTTAGGTTATTGCCAATTTTAAATACTTGGTTTGTGAAGCACAGCCCTAAGGGACGAGCTCAGTAACTGAGAAAGAGATTGTAGATAAAGAAATAAAAATGACAAGCGTAATGGAGGCTCTGCAAAAGACTGTCAGAGAATCAGTTCATGGATGGCAATTTCACCAGTCTGAATCTGAATAATTCATAGATTGAAATTACCCTGCTTTCACCTTTCCATTTAAACCGGCATGATCTGAATCTCTAATAAATTTTCAAGATAAAGTAAAATGCCAATTTGAATCTGAAGAGCTTTTAAAACCAGATGCTACACCCTGAATCTTTCGATACCTTTCACAATTATCCTGTGAGAACCGCACTTCATCACGAAGCATCATTACCAGTGAAAATTGCTGTGATTACAATAGCAACAATAGAATACCATCAAATGATCTCTAATCTACCTAATTTACCAAGGCTGACTGTGTGCCCATTGTGTTTCACTACGTCTGGCATTGGATCAATATTACAGAGGAACAAAAATGCCTTAGTGCATGCTTCCTTTTGGTACCTTTAACTTTGACAGCACAGGAGAAAATCTGCCTACTGTTAAATGTTTTTACAGCCTACCTACATGCCTGCTGTAGGATCCGAGTGATTCTCCGTGATTTTCTTTAGTCTTTGGGATGTCACTGTGTTTCTAATTTGTTTATAATGTATACTCATGCACAAAGATTGCAGCAAGCGGGTGCCAGCAGAGAGCCCCTGCACTGCTGCTGTAGTCACAGTGCTCTCACAGGGGAAGCCAAAACGAGTTCGGTGCCTTATGTGAATAATTACTCCTGTCTGAGTTAGGAATGCTTTGTGGCATCACCGCTCTTGGTTGTACTACGTGGAAAATGTACGCGAAAGCCGCGGTGGGGAAAAGCCATCGCCTGTAACACTAACAAGATTTTTCTCCCCTGTTCAGCAATTGGCATGCGGTTGTGAGAGACAGGCTGCGGCTCCTTCTGTACATGTGTGTGTGTGTAGGTACACACGCACATACACAGACGTAAAGCTCTGTGAAAATGTGCTGATCACGGCAAGTAACAACTCCCTGTGACAAGCCAGGCGCGGTGTTCTGCCACAATCTGCTCAGTTGTAACCGTTCCCTCTTTGGGAGGTGTACATTTCCTATAGGATGACGCCTGACTTCTGCAACAGTAAGTACCATTTGTGCACTATGCTGGTGCCTATAGCCATGCTGCAGAAGAGTGTTTTGAGCATAGCTGGAGTGCTTGTAGCATCACTAGGACGTGGAGAAGTAGAAACATGTACAGAAGGCTAGAAACAGGCATTCTTCATGGAGGCGACTGTATCTGCTGTTTGTACGTGTGTGAGTTGTGCACTTCAGGCTTGTTTTTCGTTTTATAATCAGGTCTACTCTGCCTTCAGGGAATATTTTCTAAGGGAGGAAGGTAAGCCATATTTCTTCTTACTTATATGACTGTGTTGTATTTCTGTTGAGGGAAATGAATGTTTATAGCACAGTTATATAATACAGCATGATGTCATGTCATCTGTTTCAGTATTTGTTCATATTGAAAGTGGGCAAGAAACAATATTTAAAATATGGCTTTTTATTGAAAATACACTTGCAGAAATGCTACTCAAAAAAGAGTTTACAAATTGTGTTTGCATTCAGATTTGACTCTTCACTGTTATTACATAAAAGCCTATTCTACCTAAATAATAATGGTCTTGAAACCTTTGCATTTTAGATATTTTGTCTTCTCAAAACACAATTTACTGTACTTCTTAATTTCCCGTGTGTTAGTGGAGACTGTTCTCTAGAGGTAAAAGAGGCAGAAGGTTTTACAGCTTGAGCTGTGATAACAAAGGAATTGGAAAGGGCATAACATACATAGATCTCAAATTTTAAACAATTCAGTAATATGATTTAACGAACTGCTCTTCTTAGACAACACACTCTCAAGTTACTACACTGTCTGGAAATAATAAGCCCGTTCAGTGCTATATTTATATTCTTCATTTTCACATGGTATTCAAAACTTAACAAATAAAAATCCTTGGGCAAAGCAAAGACTGAAACTTCGGTAAAAGTGTAAAACCTGCATTACGTTACTGTGGTAATAAAATCAAGACATTCAGACTGAACTTTGCTGAATAGAACAAGGAATTTTGGTTTAAACTGTTTTATGATTAGCATTCAATGTTTTTGTGTACAGAAATGTAACATAGTGATACAACTACCATACTGAAAGGGTCATGCAGTGTGAATGTTTTGCAAAATACCATACAATACCTGCTAGCATTTACATTATTATTATTATTGCCACAATCTTCCAGTATTGTGTGCTGCTTTGGTCTGTTAACCAGTTTGATTCCATGGAGTATTTACAACCATCAATTTTTTTACCAGTCTCATCTGGCCATAGCGTGCAAGGTGTCCTCCCTAACGACTGCAGAGCAGAGCTAAGAGAGAGTTTACAAGCTATTGGTGGCTTCATTGAAGGGCCTGTGGATCCACACCAGAGTCCTCTAACTTTGTGTTGCTGTTGTTGAACTTCCTACACGCCACTGGCTTTCTCACACTGGTCCACACTGGCCTCACACTCCCAAACAGGCAGCACTGCTCTGGCTAATGCTGTCTGTCAGCGCGAGCCCCTGCACCAGTTGCCAGCAGTTGTTCAAACAGTGCACTCAGGAGGTGGGGGTATCTGTGAGACTGGGAAAAATACTCTGAAGAGGTTTGAAATCCTGGGGAAGTGAACCCTGCCTTTTGGGCTGGCGTGTGTTTCAAAGGCAGCAGGATTGCAATCTGTGATGCACTCCACACAGAAATGGGAAAAAAAGGCATTAAAACCTTTTCAGACACAGGATCATGAAGCGAATATTAGCAATATTGCCTCACAAAAAGCATTAAAAAGTAGTCAACTCTATCATCCATATATTTTCTGATATGGCTATAGCCAATTAGGTAGCTACAGATGAATTGTTTAGGATGTATAGCTACATGTGTCAAAATAAATGGGAGTCTGTGCAATATCAAACTTCTAACATAAAGACACACATTTCAGCAACAGTGATTCAGCAGTTAATATACGTCACATCCAAAGATGTATTAATCTGATTTTGCGCTTATGCTTTTCAGTGTGTTACATTTACTTGTCTGAAAATGAATCTGCAATAGCAAAGTAAGGGCAAAACCACCTCTTTACACGAGTTCCCAGTTAAACACAGATATCCACTGGAGCAAAATTCCCTCCATGCCTTTGGTGGACCCTCATCTGCAACCAGGCAGTGACCACAATGCAGCCACACGTGAAAAATGTGCTGGAGCCCATTCCACCACCACTGAATTTAATAACAAGTCTCCCTGTGCCATCAACATAAAAGATGGATTCATTAATTTCCTTCCATTACATCCTTCCTGCGAAAGTCATTGCTGGGTTTTTGTTTTGCTTTTTTTGAACTTGTATTTGATTACAAGAGTCATGTGTAGTTGACACAATGTTGACACAGTCCTTTCTGTTCACTGGGACACACAGCCTGAGCTAAACACACACTGAAAGCATCTCAGGATGGGTTTATTTGATACGTGAAGGGACCTTCCTATCTGTGGTTTTGTTGATAACATTTGTGCTCACTCACTTGTCAATTCTGCATTAACATCTGCTATAAAACACACAAGTTCTGATCTGTAATGGTTGTATCTATTTGGATAAGAGCCCTGAGGACAGGAGAGTCTGTTGTGGGTTTCATGGGGTTTTTTTCATTGTACAGTTGCTTTGAGTTAATTGCAACTGCCTATGGAAATATGATCCCTTAAGAATGTAGAGGAATGCATTATTGATGAGTAGGTATAGGAATTGCTCGATTCCTCTGCATTCTGGCTGCTGTGAATTTCACACCATTATTCCCAGACAAAAATGTGAGGAGGAAAGTAAGACCGACTTAACTAGAAAGGGAAAAAGCAGCATTCCCAAACCAACCACTTTGATGCAGAAAATTCACAGCTAAACAGAAGAAAATCCAAATGGGTTCATAGATACCCATAAAATACCGGAGCCGCTTGCCCCTTTGATGCCACGTGATAACCACAGGATGTGATAGAGGTAAACAATTTTGCCATGTCAGTTTATATTATATAGATAGGATCAAAAACCACCCTTGGCTTTAAAAGTATTTGAATTGCATTTCACAGTATCAGATCAGTTTCTTTATGGACTATAAACAAACACCTGCCCTGTGCTTTCAGCTGTGTAACATAACCAGGAGTGCTGAAAATTGAACGAATTCTGACGGACCGAAAGGGGGAAATGAAATCCTAAATGGGAATTGCAGCAGAGGCAATGGGGTTTCCAGGTCTCATACCAACAGAGATTCTTGCTGTGGGTTTTCCAGATCAGGTTAAACTCTCCATTGTGTTAGAATTTGCTCTAAAAAACACATAAAAATGAGCAGGAATTCAAAATATGGTCAAATTAGTGCCTGAAAACATGTACTTTTATTTTTTCCTAGCTACATTCAACATTACTTTTGTCACAGATTTTGTCTCAAAGTTTACCAAGAGACTGTATCCAGAAGAATATTCGCAATGATACACCTCTTTGTAGGTAGTCATGCATGGTGAACACACACAGTGAGTCAGCACTTGTGGAAAATGCTAAACTGGGAAATATTGTTGAAATGGAAAAAAAAAATACTTGGATAGACTGGGGGATTTCCAGTGTGCTCTTCAGTTACACTCAACATTCCACGGAGATTGTACAGAGGTGAATGCACAGTTAACTTACACGCTGTAGCACTGTGTGAGATGCTCCACAGAGCTGCCTTTCCTGGTGCTCACCCACTGCTGTTTGTTCTGCCTCCCGTGTTCATTCAAAAAGCATCCCCAGCAGCCCATCAGTAGCAGCAAGTGGCCACCACCTCTGTGCCCTGCACTTGGCAAGAGGTGGTGAGAAGTTTCACTGCCAGCAAAGGGAGGAGATCCCACGCCCTCTGCTCCTAAAGGCAGTGCCCCAGTTGGTGGGGCTGGGGAAGGGGCAGCTATGCAGAGTGGCTTTGAGGATGAGAGACTGCCTGTAAGGGACATACTTCGGACTCCCATTTTAAAACAAAACTGGGAAAATGCCATTATTAATTAAAGACGAGTAGGAACATATTTAATTTCTATGTTTTCACAGTCAGCTCTTCTGCAAACTTGTCGTATTTCTATACCTAGCACAAGTGTCATGTGGCAAAACTCAAGTCACCCAGGAAAATTAACCTGTTCATCAGTATTTAGACTGTGGAAAAAGAAGTAACTTTCTGATGCTTCTGATTGTTTACCTCAATTTAGACAACACTTGTGACCTTAATCTCTGAGTCTTTATTTTGTTTTTGTAAATAAGTATCTCTAAACACAATTCTCTCACCTTACAGGGCACTGTGTAAATAATTTCATTAACAAATAATGAATAGGTAACTGTTAGGAGGAAACCCTGATGGAAAGTAGTGCTCCCTCATTAGTGTTGTTTGGTAAATTAGGAGCAGGCTCTTGGGGAAATGAGGACAAAAAGATTGAATTGCTGCTCATTACGAGCTCATGCTCTTTACAAACAATAACAACATCCTAACTCTGTGTTTGGGATATCTATATCTATATCTACACACACACACAGAGCTTTGGGGAATTCTGATCACCAGCTAATACAGAATTGTAAAATTGACTACTCATAAGAATTTTACGTTTCAGTGGTACTTTGTGGATGTTAGGGGCAACATACGATTTACATCGTAAGCATCAGTGGATATTCCTATTATGTGCATTTGGTTTTCTAATTACTGTAAACATTAAGGTTGGAACTGGTTTATTGGTTTGTCTGTTTAAAAAGTGGCCATGAATTGCATCAGGGCTGTGAATCTGAATTCCTTCACAATCCAGGTTTAGTCAATATTGCTGTGTCTGCATGAGGAAAGTATTCAAATGAGTGAGCTGAAGTTAGACAAGAAACATAGTGGCTTTTGCTAATTAGGAATCCAGCTGTCATTGTGGATGGATAAATATCTACCTATTTTAGAGGTGCCTGTCAGCAAGTTTCTTACTAGTATATTTACTCTTTTCCTCCATCTTTAAAGATCTATTGCCATTTGCAAAGTACTTTCATTTAACAGTCTTCATTTCTCTCAAACAGGTTTATTCACTTTTCTGATAATTAATCTATATAAACACTAGAGAGAGTATTGACACTGTATTTAATAGCTTCCCAAATATTAAATTTTTCTGCTGGATTAAAATGTAGTCTATTGGGAAAACTTAAAAAATCAGCACATCCAAATGGCAGATACAGACATTCAAACTAGTGTGACACAAGATAAGCCAGAAATTACAGGTTAGTGACTCTTGTGTGTGATATTTCCAATGCTGATGACCACAGGAGCCTTTGCTTTCAACTACCTGACCTCTGCTGAGCTCTGATCACACCCAACATGCTAAATTTCTTCCCATACTGTAGTCACACTTCAGAAACACACAATAACCTGGCACTCACAGTTGCTTTCCTTTGTTTCTCCTCCCTGGATATTGCAGTTTTTCTTTCAAAAGCTGAATGAGTGACTGTTCCTTTACAGTTGATGGTAAAACTCTGCCAAGTCCCACCTGCCATTTGGGTGCTATTGGGATGGCAGACCAGACCACAGAGGGAAAACACATTCCTCTGGTCAACAGACAAGACACAGAGTCCTCCCAAGGGCTATATACAAGGAGAAATAACAATTCCCCATCAGAAATGTGCCCTTCCAATTCAGCTCATAACACTATTAAAAAACTCATTTGTACTCCCCAAGCAGTAGTGAAAAATTAAAATTTTTTAAAAAGTGGCAATTGGCAGCTGTTCTGTAGCATCCTGGCCGGTATCTGAGTGTGAACTTCAGGTATAAAGCATTTGAAATTGCTCTGTTAATGATGCCAGCTCCTTTTATTCTTAAAAGCTTACTGAGGCCTTCGGGCTTGTAGCCTCAGTCAGCTGTTGGTGGCAAAAGCTACTGAATACAGTGGCTGGTGACTGCAATCAAGAAGAGACAAAACATTCTCACACAAAGGTGAATTAAAGTGAACTGAAAATTGAATTATGTTTTGACATATTTTCATAGCATTTGATGGGCAGGTACTAACTATAAGCTAACAGCTATGCATACTGCAGATGATAATCCACTTTCTGACACAGTAAGTGGGCTTACAGAGAACATGGCTTATAAATAATTTATGATAAAAATACATTTATAATTATATATACAAATGTGCACACATAAACTTGCAAATATGAATTTTTAACATGTACTTTATGCATATGCAGTCATTTAGTTTCATTTTCAGTGGGGTGCTGGCACTTATTTGTATTTGACACCGATAGGGAAATACCACTATTTTTGCCTTTGCAGTGTTTCGTTTTATTTTCTGCTGCTTGGCTTTGCTGATGAGAGAATATAGATTATGTAATTCTTCAGATGGCATAGTGGTACACCACAGATCTGAATTTCAAGAGCCACTGCAGTGTGAGGTGAACCATATTTATTAGCTATTAATAGTGAGACTATAACAGGCATCAGAAGCTGAACAAGAAAACCTTAAGAAGTGCTTTCAAGTTGGGTCTCTAGACTGAAACCCTGCCTGCAGTCTCAGCAAATTCTTTCTGTGTTAGTGGAAATTAGCTTCATAATAACATTTTCCTTGTTTTCTTTGGACACTCTGCCTGAATTTGGAGTTATTCTTCTAACTCAGATAGGTTTGGTTTATGTTTGCTTCTTTCTCTCTGATAGTGAGATTCCCTCTTTCCCTGGCGATCATCAGGGTTTTTCTTTTTCCTAATACTGATTTATATCAACAGCAAATGCCCATCTGAGGAATGGGGGGCCAGGTGTGGCTGGACTGGTATCAATAAATAGGGGGACATTATTTTCCAGCTGTGTCTCACTGTTGTCCACACAGCGATAATACAAAGAAAAGAAGGTAAAGTAAAAGTAGTAAAAAGATACACTACAAACCCCAAGAAAATTAGAATGTGACAAATTGCACCTTTGCATTAAAAAGAATTATCTTCCAACCAGTGAAGTACAATGTGATACCTATTTATCAAGTTAAATTGTTTTCCTGTTGCAAAACAAAAACTTAATTACAGAGGCCATTTACATGTGAATGGTACTCACTTAAGCACTACTTTTGACACTGTATGCATCAATAAGATTTCATTTCAATTTTTTTTTTTTTTACTCCATGCTTTCAGGAAATAGGCAAACATGATGCTGGAAACAATCCCCTGGGTGATGACAATGCAGTCCTTTACCTGCTCAGGGAACTATGCTTGTGGCATTTTCTATGAACTTAACAATCCTCATCATTAAATAGCTTCAGGTGTTATTTTTTTGTCCCCACCATTGGTATTAAACTGCTCTAGAACCTCACCACTTCTGTGGTCAGAAACCTTCTAGGTCCCAGCCTAAATTTATTCATGGCCAAATGACACCCATCTGTTCTTGTGCCAACATTGTCTGCTAGAGTAAATAGTTCTTTTCCTTGCCTACTGTTTACCAACCTATTGTGTTTTTAGAGAATAATTGTTTCCGGTATCAGCTTTTGTTTTCACTAGACTAAACAAGGAAAAACTTTCCAGCCTTGCTCTTAAAATGACTTTTCTCTGGAAATCTCTCCAGCTCTTCAGCTATTTCACCTTCCACAAAAGCCTGTGTGAGATCTCTCCTGCGTTCTAAGCAATGGCACAGATTTTTTTCCTTTTCTCACTAAGAAATAGTTTCACAGATTCATGCTTGGATGGCGTTTGGTTTTTCATGG
This sequence comes from Grallaria varia, assembly GCA_013396735.1. NCBI lineage: Eukaryota > Metazoa > Chordata > Aves > Passeriformes > Formicariidae > Grallaria > Grallaria varia. Next base: position 233,418 of record VWZG01007480.1, read on the forward strand.
CTGTATCCCCCTGTGGTCAGCTCACATGCCTGCCTGGGTCTATCCCCCGTGTTATTTACAAGGGATAGCTGCAGGTTTACAGCAGAATTGTTAATGAAGCCTGAGTGCACGCCTCCCCTGCCAGCACTGTGTGCTTCAGAGTGATTGTAGCACTGTGTATTTTTAATGTACTTTTTCCAAGGGTAACACGTGTTTTGGATAAGCTGACGCCAAAGATAATAGAAAAATAAAAAGGAATGATGATGGGAGACCAAAGGGAGGGACTCAGCACACTGACAGCACCAGGCAAGATGCATGAAGGAAAAGAAGGTTTCACAAGTGCTTCGGTGTAATCTGAGAGTGGTACCTTGCACACAGCACTTAAGGAAGTTCTTTTCTGGCCTTGTATACTCACAGCTGCCTAAATATTGCATTTCAAAACAATTAGGATTATTACGTCATTACTTTTAGAGCAGTTCACAGTAAAAAAGGCTTTGCTACTGCCTGGCTGTAAAGGTTCCATTTAAGGGCCTTACATTTTGGAAAGAAGGCTGGGTAACTCTTATGTTTTAAAAGACATGGACATTTTCACCAGCATGCCGATGATTTTGGACTGCAAGGTTAAATAACTGGGAATTTGGAAACTTGGAAGCCTTAAGAAAACAATTGACATTTCCTTGTTTTGATGTGGAGGCTGGAAATTTATAAAATACTTGCAGTTGTACAATTACAGATGGCAGAAGACTAATGAATTCCCACACTCAGTATCTTCACCCTTTATTAGAAAGATGAACTAGATTTTTGAAGGATTTTTTTAGAGAGAAAAAGGTTATTTAAAAGTGATGTGGTAGATTTATTTTTTTTTAAAGTTTTGCATAAGAGTGCTGGAGTGAGAAAATTTATTCAAAAGAGTTATCTGCAAGGGGCTGCAGCTTTAAAGAGTTCTTGAAAAATCTTTTTGGTCAGTTTTAAATTTGATGGAAATCTGCTTATTGGGAAGGGAATCTGTATCTGTGCAGGATTATTTTATTAAGTTATTAAAAGGTAATTTCACTTAATGTGCCCTCCTTGACCCTTGCTGTTTAATACCTTCTTTGATGTTGAAGTGGTGAAGTGAATGCATTAACTTTTTGGTGCGATAACGTTTAATTTGTTGTGCTTTGTTTGGGGTGTCCCTGTGGTGCCAAGAGCTGTGTGTGAGTGAGTGAGTGAGTGAGTGAGTGAGTGAGTGAGTGAGTGAGTGAGTGAGTGAGTGAGTGGTGTCCTGAGCTGGGGAGCTCCGAACCTCGCCCAGTGGGAGCACCGTGATCTTCACCAGGGGAGGAGGAAGCCTTGATGGAGTTTTATTTCGTTAACGTGCATTTGGAAGGTGCTGATTTCACGAATCGCAGGGTCCCTCTGCAGCTCTGTTGGGGACACCAGGCTGCGTGGTGGGAAGGGACAGCACCCAGAGGGACCTGGAGAGGTGAGCCCCTGCAGACCTCGAGAAGTTCAAGGCCAAGTGCAGGGTCCTGCAGTCCCACACCTGGGCTGGGGCAATGCCAGGCACAACCACGGGCTGGCCAGAGAAGGCATGGAGAGCAGCACTGAGCAGAAGGAGCTGGGGCTGCTGGAGCGGGCACTGGGCAGTGGGAGCACAGAAACCCTTGTCTAAGGGAGTGTGGTCAGCAGGCTGAGGAAGGGCAACTGGCCTCTGCTCTGCACCCGCAGGGCTGCATCCACCTCCAGCAGCCCCTGCACGGAAAGACCTGGACCTGATGGAGCGAGCTGAGAGCACCAAGAGGATTGGAGGGATGGAGCACCTCTCCTGTGAGGAAAGGCAGAGGGAACCAGGATCGTTCAGCCTGAAAAGAGAAGAGAAGGGGACAGGGTGAACTAACTATGGCCTTCCAGCACCTGAAGGGAGCCTGCAAGAGACATGGGAGAGAGACTATTTACAAGAGCATGTAGGGACAGGACAAGGGGCAATTACTTTAAACTACAAGAGCAGGCTTAGATTAGATATTAGGAAAAGATTCTTTCCTGTGAGGGTGGTGGGACACTGGAACAGATTATCCAGAGAAGTTGTGTGCAAGGCCAGGTGGAAGGAGACTTTGAGCAACTTGGTCCAGTGAAAGGTGTCCCTGCCCATGGCAGGGAGGTTGGAACTAGATGATCTTCAAGGTCCTTTCCAAACCAAACCATTGTATGATTCTATGATGTGATTAAGTAAACCTAGCATATGTAAATAGTGGCTTTGAAAAGTAGATTAATTTGTATTTCTGTCAGAAGAGTTTATTTTTCTTTACCCATAACTCACTATATTTTTAGGAATTCATGAGACATGTCCAGACATCAGAAACTTGCTGCAACCAAATCATCACTCAGACTTGACAGGATAAGTTTTAAAGCACTTTTCCTTGATACACCTCTTTCTTTTTTTGCTAGTTGGAGTTAGTAAAAGTATTTGTCAAACTAGGACAAAGGTTTGTCATTTTTTTCTTTAGACAATGGTACATTTATTGTGTTGATAAAGAAAAGGGATTTGAAAAGTGCCTGACAAAGAGAGATGTCACAGAAAGTAAAATATGTAGTAGTAGATGGTAACAATATCCTACTGACTTTAATCTGATAGAGGTGTTAGGCTAATTAAAAAGGAATTAAACTACACATGACAGATAGCAGTCACATTGCTTAACATACTGCTCGAGGATACACAGAACCATAGGGGTGATGAAAACATTGCAAGAACATACACAGAAGAGAAATAAAATACAATTGCTCCATGCAAATACAGTGGGGTTTGCAGGTAAACATGGTACACTTGTTTGAATGTTCTTTTGACCAGTATAATTTTGTCACCAATACAGATTCTATATATATAAAAATAGCTCGGGGAAGTGGGGAGGCAGTAAAGATCACCCTTCAGCAGTTATTTACATGGAAAATGTTTGTATTATTCTCTTACGATAAAATAATAGTTTTTCCTCTTGTGCAGTAACTTCTAGTGCCATTTTAAAATTAAAATCAGTTATATTTTTACAAGCTGAGAAAATTTGTTTCTCTGAGAAGTTGGCCTCATCAATCAATTAATACAAAACACTGTTTGGCACCTATATGAAGAAGCACCCAGCAAATATTTTCTATGTAAAATGGAGATTTTTTTTCTCAGTTATTTTCTCTCTATTTCTTCTATTGGCTTCCTTTCTGTTGGACTTCTTGGAGCTCTAATTCAGAGTGAAATAGATTCATTGTTTCCTGAAAGAAGATTTATCAGTGTGGAGACAGTACAGGAACATCAGTGAGATAATGTGTTTTAAGAGAGGTGGGTTAGGGCGGATGCACAACAGAAGGATATGATAAGTTTCAATTCCACATTGTAAGGAGCACTGCGTTGATTCAAGAGCAGAAGTGGGGAAAAGTCCACTTTGGGAATGAGGGGCTGTGCATCAGCACTGCTGCTGTGTGCCTGTATGGGACAGACCCCACGCCTTGCTCCAGCACTGCCTTCTGCTTCCCCTCCAGTCTGAGAGGGGAGTGCTGCCACACAACACAGTCTGCACCAGAAGGCTTTTGGCAACTTGGTCCTTCTTCAAAGTAGTTTAATACTGAGAGCAACACCAGAGCTGTGAGGATTTTTCTGTCTTTTGAGTAACTCCTTGAAACTCCTTAAAATCAGGCGTTTCAGGGCAGATCTCATGCAGATGCCCCGAGTGTTGTATGCAGTTTGTTGCTGACTTGTGGCTTAAGAAAAGGCAGTATGTGTATTGTGCACAGTACGTGTAAGTGACTATTGCAATGGTACAGTAGGTCACAAATATGCTCCCAATTGCACTCCCTGCACATTTCCCACTTCTTCACACTCAGCAGGGCTGGTTTCGGGGGCTTTTTGGGATTTTATCAGAGCAAGTAGTCCCTGGTGGAGTTGGGAAGTGAAGGAGACTGTGCCCACTGGGAGTCAAACAGCAGTAATGCAGGACCTGGGGGGAGATGCTGCAGCTCATGAATGTTTATCACACCATAGGTAAGTCATTATTACAGAAACAAGAAATAAATAATCAAGTTCCCCCTTACAAGTACCTGATATATGAGACCTGCAAAATGTTGGAGTTGAAAGGGAGATAAGACTGTTCACAATCCCCACTCAGGCTGGATGTGGGTTACTCTCTTTCAGGTGTGTGGTCTAAGCTTCAGGTGATGGGAGTGGTTTCATGGTTTTTGAAGTTTTACTTGTCCTTCTTTTTTTCATCTTCCTCCTGGCATATCTCTGCTTTCCCATGAGCAGTGTCACTAGAAAGAAATGAACCAGATGTCTCAGCAGTGCTGTTTCCATTTTGCTACCACAGTATATACTTACCCTGGGTCCCCATGCTTGCTTTTTGCCTGTTTTCCTCTCTCTCGGCCTCAGCTGAACAGCCTGTTCATTTTACAAACACCATCAAAAACAGGAGAGAAGAAAAAACCCTTACAAATGCCTTGCAAGCTGACCCCCAAATTTGAAGCTGCTGGTTCTTTTTTTCTGATCCTGTGACTTTATTTTCAACTTTATTGAGCCTTTACAGGCTTTGTGTCACTCGCAGAGTTCTGGAAAGTGGAATACTATAAATTAAGAAGAGACTCCTAGAGACTTTGAGTGTGACCATCCAGGTTGAAAGTCCTTTAAAAAAACTTACTCAGATAAATTATTAAAAAAAAGAATCTTCCAGATCACTCTGCCTTTAAGAACAAACAAAAAAGCCCTAGGTACCCTGATAAAATGAAAGTAGCAAATCCACTTAGGACTGGAGAGTATAAGATGCTGACAGAAAAGGGTACTTCTTAAGTAATATGTATCCGTGTTATACACATGAATATTGACTATATATTCCCTTAAAAATAATCTAGTAAGGAAATAAAATATCCATTTGCATTTTACTTTTGCACATATGTTTATTAAGATAATATATGTATCTTTTCATATGCTGAGCCACTGCTTTGTCTCTGTCTCAGCCTGTCCAAGGTGTGTGAATATCAACTAATGTGCACCCCATGGTGTATTAGTGCTTACTTGAAGCGTAATACCGCATGACCTTGTTTTTTCTCTTAATTATATTTTTCCCTTGTAGGAAAGCAAGTTTACTCATTCTGAATCATGCCAAACCGCATAATTTGGAAAGGAATATTGTGGCTCTACTTGGAAAGTACTAATTGGGCTTCAGCCATCACTGGGAAAGCTGTATAGTCTTTTATTATTTTAACTGGCCAAATGCCCTTTGTTACCACATTAACAGTCTCCCTATGGTGCCTGTAACTTTGATATTATTTTCATTTTCATGCTAAATTTGACCAGATGAAAGACACAAACCCTCCAATTTTGAAATAAAAAAAAAAAAAATAGCATGTTTTGTTATTCCTGTATTTCAGAGGGAAAGTCTGTGAAAATGATAACCTTTGTCTGCTGGCCAAGGTTTTGTTCAGTAAACCCATCCTGCCAGCTGTTCCCCTTGGCACGAGGAAAGATAATATTTTGGTATCTTCGGTTTCTCCATTTTAGAGCAGAAGTTTTGCTTGGGCCATCACTTAAACCATGCCCATTAACATCGGGCTGGCAAACGATCCTGCACTTAGAGGGAGAGCTGGGTGCGAGCGGTGTCGCCGCAGCCGTGCCATAAAGCTGAGTTAGATGATTACACACAGCTGAAGGCACTGGCTGCCCACGGACCATTGCAGGTGCCCTGGGCTGTGCTGCTGCAGAAGTGCTTTCCAGGTCCTAAAGCAGGCACTGAAGTGGATGTACAGGTGCGTTTTAATTCGATGTCACCAGAAGCTAAAAAAGCAAAATACCTCAACAAACCGGGCTCTCACCCACGTGTCTTTGGTCCTCATCTTACGAGGCAGACTGGACGAGGATCAGCTTGGTAACTTGAGGTCCAGTCCCTAGAAAATGAGCAGGAACAGCCGGATGGGAACACTGGCATTTTCAAGAGACAAAAAGTGGTCACCTAAAGCATTAGGCTTAGACAGACACACCTCCTGCACGGAGAATACCCAAATCAACTCGTGCACGGGGAATGCTCTCTCTCCAGATCCACCTTTGACTGCAAGTTTTAATTTCTGCTGAAACATAAAAGGGTGTTCTCATCATGTTTGAGAGCACCTTTCTTAGCTTACAGGTAACCTGAAGCCTGAGTGGTTGGAGGCATATTGGATCTCACACCTTGGCAGAGGATTATTTCTGCATTATTCTGTTCTGGGACAGCCCAGCACTGAAGACTTACAAAAAAACTTGATCCTGCAACAATTTGTTTGGATCCCTTGAAGGTTTCAAGGATTTCTTAAAGTCCCCAATGAGCACGACAAGCAAACTGATTGGGAAAAAATGAGGTCTGAAGTCTTTGCCTGTCTAGACATAAAGCCTCTTTCACCAAAATGGAGCACAAGGGAAGACGAGAGTGTCCTAAAACAAGACTGCCATTCATCTGTGCATTACTGTAATTATACAACTGTCTTAAATGCTCTGGGATTGATGTGCTTGTGATCTTCCCAGCACGTTTCAAAAGGGGGACAGTCCAACCTTGCCCTGCCTGAAACAGGACCGAGCCCTGCCCTCTGCAACAGCTGTCCAAGGCCACCCAGTGACGCCGGAATGGCTCCTTCACAGCCTTCTGCTTGTGCTTGGGAGTGCAGGGCACATTCTGAGGAGTACGAGGGTAGCTCCTGCGTCTTGCTTACCTACTGCTATTGTGACAGCTTGATGTAAAAGCTGGTAACAAAACAGATGGTGCATTTTGTTAGCAGGGCCCAGCCCAACCACCACACTAATGATTGTGCAATTATAGCAGGGATGCAAGCTGTTGTTGAAACACATTTCCCCAATACGTGAATTTAGAAAAAAAATTACTTTTTCAAGTTTCAATTTCCTCCTCATTCAATGCCTTTTCCTCTCCTTCAGGTTAGCTCCCATCACCACAGATACAGCTACAGGTACTTCTCTGAAGTTTTCTTGCCTGCTGAACTGCCAGAGCCTTTCAGGGTACTTTTCAGGTAAGGTAGATCCATCAATCAAGTACAAAAGCACTAGGGAAACATATTTTAAAATGCCAGGTACATTTTGGTAGCAGTCTTGCTCCCCCAAATCTGGCTTTTTGCAGTTAGCATCCCTCGTGCAGCAGCCTGCCTGCTCCCCATGTGCCTCTGCATTATTGCTAATGCACACTGCAGTCCCACAAAGGCATCTGGGATGGAACTTGTCCCAGAGAGCTTGGTCAGAGGGAAACTGTAAAGCCCATCTCCTCTGGGAGGCCAGCATTCCTGGTGCTCCTCCAGGACACTGCAGTGTGTGGCTGAGCACTCCTGAACATCCCCCTGTGCAGCTCCAGCTGCCCAGGCACCCCCACGCCCCACGCCAGGCTCTGCCCTGCAGCTCAAGTGACCAGCACTCATCAGCTGCTCCTTGTGTGGAAGCACCTGAACACCTTCCTTTTCCCTTAGAAATACAGGCATTGTAAACCCTGCCAATAAATAAAGGTAGTGCATGGAGAGAAAAAGCAACATATTCCATTTTTAAACTTTGTTCAGGACAACTTGAAAAACGTATACGGTCACATCATCTCAAATGAAAGGAAAAATAATTGGGGAAAAAACCCCATCCACAGCCATGGTATTTGAAGTAGACCATGAAAGCCATCTGACCTGTCATTTGAGTCCTTCAGTATCAAAGAGCTGCGTTAACAACAACTGTAATGAAATTAAACTTATTATGCATGCATGAGCAATAAAAAACCTCCAAGAAATCTACTATGGCAGCAATCAAGGTTAAGACAAAGAAACCATCCCTTTCCTGCAGCCATTTACTTATGGGGGGTTTGCACCCAACACAGCAGTGAGTGAGACCCTGAAGCTGTAGGACCTGCAGCTTCCCTTTCCATGGCCAGTTTTCAGGACAGGGCTCAGTCCCCTCTGCCTTGGGGCTGAACTGACCCAAAGCCTCTCTGAACCTAAGCCAGGAAGGCAGGAGTTTCTCCCAGTACCAACACCAAGGAATGGACATTGTACAGCCCACTTGCCAACCCTCTCTTTAGTGAAATGTTGGCAGATCTACTCATAGTTAAACCCAAATGTTTTCTAAACTGATTGTCTTCATAAAACTATCTCAGCCAACAGCAAAGACAGGACTGAGCTGCTGCCCAGGGACTTTCCACCTCCCATACCTGCGGATGTTCTTCCACCTGACAAACTGCCCCAGTGACAGGATGCTCTGGTGAGATTCATCTTTGGCTTCAATGGAACCAGACCCCAGGCCCGCTGCAATTTTACAGCCCCCTAAGAAATTCATTCTCTAGTTGTCATTCTCATTTGTCCCAGAATTTGCAACTTCTGTATGAATACCTTGGCAAAATTCAATAATCTTGTTAATCATAACTCCCATATCTCTGTTTCTTACAACTTCCTCTAGCAAAAATTCTCACAGTGCTCCTTCCTGAGGACAGAAACCTTCTGTTTCCTTTTTCCCATACCCTCAAGAAAATATCCCTGACTACACATGCCTCTTCTACATTTCTTCACAGTGAAATCCCTGAGACAAATAACTCACTCCTAGTTGTCCACCTAAAGTTTCCTTCATTCTAATTTCTAGGTTAAATAACTGCATCAAGTAATTTAAACTTTATAATTCTTTGGAAATGCTTGGCTTGAAATAAAATGGTTTTTTTCTTTCTTTTTTTTTTTTTTCCTTTTCAACTACTGAAGCAGAATTGCAGTCATTTAGCAGATATCATAACTTGAAGTTAACCAGTCATTTTTCTCAGGATGTAGGTCTAGAGGGAATTTTCCTGTTGCAATGCAATTCCCTAATGAACCACAGTTAATGTTCTAGGTTGCTTTCTGTGTACCCTTGAAACAGAAATACCAAAGGTATTTCATTATTGCATGAAAGAGATACGTAAACATGCAAATGTTTGCTGTTGTTATAAGTTCTAAGGAATGACTTCTGTGCGCAGTTATCTGTAGTACATCTAAATTAAATAGCCCTGTTAGAAGGAAGAGAAAACATTTTGTATGCATTTAGTCATTAAACTAGAAGCAAGAACAGTTGCTAATAATGGATCCCCATTATTCATCACTATCATGCTTCACCTGTAAGAATAGATACCTGGTAAGAATTGTACCAGAACTGTAGCTCTTAATGAATGATTAAAGGTAGGGAGCAGATGCAAAGGGCAAGTAGAACAACAATACATCTTTTCTTTTTTCCTGGGGACATTTGTGTGGTTCTCATTCATTCTCTTCTACAGAGTTTTGCATTCGGATCTCTACAATATAATGGACTGAACTAGGATTAGATTTGGAATTTTTCCCATCTTGTTGAAAGCTCTCTTTCTCAAAATGTGACCAAAAAAAATCAGAAACTTGAAAAATTTTATGAACTAAGAGTAATACTAATATAGAAAATATCTATAGAAATATTTTATTTAGGTAGTTTTGAAAGCATTTCAACTGTACTTATGTCTTATAACTAAAAGCCATTTTACAGAAAACCAAAATCTTCAACTCAAAGTGTCAAAATCCTCTTTTATAAAAATTAATTTTTCAGGGCATTGAAATCTGATTTGATCTATTTCTGACGAAGTTTTGGCTTAGACAAATAGAGGCCTTTTTGGATGAAACTGATTTTGTCAGAAAGCTCCAGCTAACTTTGCTGTCCATGATAGTCTGTACAAATATCACAAGAAACTTCTGGTATACGCAGTGGCTTAATCAGCTGGAACTGGAATAACACGCAGGCATGTATCTAACTGATCCCCAGCTGACTAGAAAATCTGGGTCCCATATGCTGTTTAAAAAGGGAGGTCTTAAAACTTAATTAGACAGGAGAAAGAAACCAAGCTTGTTTGGTTTGGGGTCTTTTAAATCATCACTCAGCCTTTCTTTTTCCCATTTTATATACCTATTCAAGCCCCAGACATTCACTTAATCCACAGATTCCTCCCGCTTAAAAGGCTTGTCATGCACTACCTAAATTCACCAAGAATTTTGCTTTATTGGCATCCCAAGAATTCAGGTCACAGAGAAACCAACCTGAGAACTCAGGAGACGAGCAAACCCACTATGGACACACGCTTGCCTGCGTGGGAAATTAGCACGGAGTCATTTATACCACAAATGAACACTTCACCAAATCTGTGCCTTTCAGCCTCATCTGTCTTCAGACTCCTGGTTTGCTTTTCCTTCCCAGTGGCAGGGCACAGCTTTAGGTAGCAAACTGAAGCTCCCTGACTCTTCATACACAAATTTCCAGGCTTCCAGGATCCATCTGGAAAAGCAACACCAGCACCAGCACTACACACTTGTTCCCACATAGAAACTCTTTAGGGGGCACAGGGACCGTGAAGTGCCTTTACTCCGCTTTCAAAAACCCCCATCTATTTCAAGTGCAGAGACTTTCTAGTTATAAACACAGACCTGTGATGTGTCCGAGAGACAACAGGAGACCTACAGACTGCTATTGGAAAGCTGATTGATTATCTAGAGCCACAGTCCTGTGTCTTCTGGTTCCAATGACAGGAATTTTGCCCAACCACTTTGAGAAAATGCCCCTCCTGCTCAGTTAAGAACTGTGCTGGTGGAACAAAATAGAAATGTTGTTACATCTCATGGGCATAATGATGTGCTCATGGCACCAGCAGAGACTCCGACTTTATATGCAAGCCTTACTAAGACTCACTTGCCTTTTGGAGTGGTAGGAGGGCAAGGCCAGAGATGAGGTGCTGTGCCCGAGCAGCTTTGCCAGCCCTGCAGTGGGGGCAGTGGGGATGGATGGCCAGCCCTGCAGAGGTGGCAGTGGGGATGGATGGCCAGCCCTGCAGTGGAGGCAGTGGGGATGGATGGCCAGCCCTGCAGTGGGGGCAGTGGGGATGGATGGCCAGCCCTGCAGTGGGGGCAGTGGGGATGGATGGCCAGCCCTGCAGTGGGGGCAGTGGGGATGGATGGCCAGCCCTGCAGTGGGGGCAGTGGGGATGGATGGCCNTGGGGGGAGGGAGGGTGGGTCGCCAGCCCTGCAGAGGCAACGGGGATGGATGGCCAGCCCTGCAGTGGGGGCAGTGGGGATGGATGGCCAGCCCTGCAGTGGGGGCAGTGGGGATGGATGGCCAGCCCTGCAGTGGGGGCAGTGGGGATGGATGGCCAGCCCTGCAGAGGCAACGGGGATGGATGGCCAGCCCTGCAGTGGGGGCAGTGGGGATGGATGGCCAGCCCTGCAGTGGCAATGGGGATGGATGGCCAGCCCTGCAGTGGGGGCAGTGGGGATGGATGGCCAGCCCTGCAGAGGCAACGGGGATGGATGGCCAGCCCTGCAGCAGCAGTGGGGATACCCAGCGCGGTGTGTGCCTCCAGCAGGGCAGGATGGCCAGCCCACAGCTGCTCCCAGCCCTCTCCTGACTGCAGAACCCGTGCTAACACACTCGGGTCTCCCTCTGACATCTGCACATTCAAAGCAAGGGAAAATTCAGTGCCCTGATGGCAGGGCACAGAGAGCTGTCCTCTAGGAAATCTCGCCCCAGTTATCCCTGCACTGAACTGGCTGGGAGAGTCCCTTCAGGTTAAAAAGAATCAGACCTGTTCTGGGGGTGTGGCAGGGCAGGCTTTGGATCCAGGTTGTTGCAAGGCCCCATAAACAATTTTACAGGAGCAGATAAAGGTGGGCATAGGCTGGGAATCAGCAGCTGGGGGCTGTTAAGATGTCACTGTCAGTGAATGGCACCGCTTTCCTCAATTTCCACTGTAACACACCTTGAGTGTCCAGCTGATCAACCACAACATCTGAGATATGGGAGCAGCACCAGGCAGATGGGCTAAGCCCTGCTCTAGTTTGAGCCCCTGAAAAGGACATCTGTCTGCTCTCAGGCTGGCTGCCTCAGCAGCCCCTCTGCAGCATCCTCTGGGAGTTTGGGAATGGGCATTTCCCAGAGCTCTGTACTCAGTGGTATTTTGAAGGAACATTCCCAAGGCAGTCAAACCCTCTGCTGCTGTTGGGTGTGCCAAATATTGAGTCCTTGCTGCAACACAGGAAGGTATTACAGCTCCCCACACTAAAAATGCTTCTAAGATGCCAAACACAGCAACTTTTCCCCTTAGCCTTGTTCAATAAAATAAGTGTATCTGAAACTCTTCACTCTGAGGCACACAATAGTTTTTGAGACTTCAGCCCCCAGGATGAAAGTTTAGCAAGTTGCAGCATCTGAAAGTTGAAATCCTGAAGGCAAATGCTGGACCTACATTATCCTTAAGCCTAAAAGGCTGCCCTGTCTCTTTCCTTATATTAAACTCCAGACTGCCATATTTTTCCCAGTAACACCTGGACCAACATACAACACCAAAAGCACATAGAAAGTACTAATATGAAAGGGCTAAATAAAAGGCATTAAAAATAAACCAGAAATAAATAATTTTTTAAGAATGAATGTTTCATTTTCGTATTATTAGAGATCTGTTCATAGGCACTGCAAACGTTCCACTTTGTGTTTGGTCTTATAAGTGTCAACTTTGCAGGGATGCCTCCTTCTTCCTCATTGTTTTCCCTTGGTTTCTAGGGCAAACAAAACCCTTGGTGGTTTTTTTTTTTTTCAGCCCTCTAATAAATTAAAGCTGTTACAGAGTTTGAAGTAAATAACTGCACAGTATGGAAATTTCTACCCAGCAAGCCTCAGAACGTACCAAAGGCCACGATAAGCACAGGATCAAACCCTTCCTGGCTCCCTTCACCCCTCCACCCACTCCCCACCCCTGGTAATCCCCAGAACGTCTCTGTGCTGACCGAGTAGAATTCAGGGCAAAACCTGACCTGAAAAAATGTGGAGCTATCCCTCCCCTTGGTCCCCTCTCGCTGTCATCTGCGGGGAGTGCCAGAGAACAAACAGGGAGCGGACCAGGAGCGCTCCCTGTGCTGGCAGTGCCATCTGTGCGGCGGCAGCTGCGGCGGGAGGCAATGCCCATGGGTGAGCACACAGAGATCAGTACAGGCAGCAGCCCAAAGCAGGGGAAGTTCCACGGCTCCCCAGTGCTCTGGACCTTTGCATGCGTCCATTCAGTGGACACAGCTCCCCTTAAACCAGTGTTTGAACGCCTGGATTGTTAAGTGAGACAGCAAAGTCAGCGCTGGAACTGAGATGGCAAACAAGCCAGTCTGGGCAAAACGCTCAGCCTACTGAAAAAGGTTAAGTCTCTTATGGTTACATTCCATTTCTGTCACATTACACTGCCCTGGAATTAGCGGGGGGCGGGGGAGAAAAAGAAGGTGAGAGTATGTATTGTCAAATGAAATATGTCATAAATAATCCAAAATGAAAAATCAGTGAAGATCTGGAGTGAATGTTTCTCGTAGACCAGAGATAAAATCAATGGTCAGATCATTGACAACTGAACCTTGATTCTACACAACGTTTTTGTTTGGCATAACATTTTAATTTCTCATTGCCATTCAAAAGGACCACTTAGATTTGAATCATCTTTTTCGCTGTAGTACAGAAAGGATAAATCAATAGCTAGAACCCCATCTTAGTGCATTGATTTCTGTAAAAGAGATTATGTGAGAGGAAGTTCTGGAGGTTGAAACTTTGCTCCTATCTCTTCACTAGCAGATTGCTGACAGCATCTTATCTCCACAGAACCCCAGAAGGCTGAGATGGGGCAGGACCTGAGGAGATCACCAGGTCCAGCCCCCTGCTCAGAGCAGGGCCCCCAAGGCAGCAGGTTGCTCAGGGCCACGTCCAGTTGTGTTTTGAATTATCTCCAAAGACACAGACTCCACTTCCTCTCTGAAGAACCTGATCCAGGGTTTCATTAACCTCATGGGACAAAAGTTTCTTCTCCCATTTAATGGAATTTCCTTTATTTCAGTTTGTGCCCATTGCCTCATGCGTTCCCTGGACACCAGGGAGAGGAGACTAGTTCCATATTCTTTGTTCCCACCTATTCTGTATTTACACACATGGATAAGATCCCCCCCTAAGCTGTCTCTTCTCAAGGATAAAGTATTAATAAATATTAGCAAGGTATAAATAAAATATGTAAACATATATGTTTACTCACTTTGGAAGCACTTCAGAAGTATCTCCCCTGATTTCTCCCTGGTTTTCACGCTGAATGCAGCTCCCAAGACACCCTTTAGGCTAGTGCCATTGTTGCTAGGGTTTTCATGAACTGCAGCAGGAGATTTGACTTCAGCAGTGTTGCATTCCTTCCAATGGTACCTAGGTAAGTACTTGGTAAGACATTATGCTCTTCCTTTCAGTGTTCAATTAGAACAGATGCACATTTGAACCCTTTTTCTCTCACTTTCGGGGTTCTTCTAAAGTTCATTAATATTAAGAGCAAACAGTAACAAGAAGTGAGCTCAGTCCTCGAGCAAGCCTACAGCTGCACTACACTGAAGGGACTGAACCACACAGAAGCCTTTTAATGCACTTTAATTTATGGAAGTTGGATTCACATCCCAAATTCACTTGATTTGCCTTCACTTTCTTGGCTGACTTTATTTAGCACTGCCTGGAAGTAAAGGTTCTACATTCAGTGCTGCAGTTCTCCATGAGCAAGACTTCAAGAGAAGGAAAGGACAGATCACACTGGCAAACAATCTTAGGAGATGTTGGTTCACCTGAACAAAATCTGTGTAATCCAAAGTGTAAAACTACATACACATGTCAGTTAATAATAAGCTTGTCCCTCTTTTCCCCTTTCAGACTTCCTAAAATGTATTTCTCTGTTGCAGTAATATTTACCTGTAATGCCAAATAAGTCTTTTTCTGTTATGATAATGCACAGACAACTGATATTTTCCTGTAAGCACCCAATCTTTCAGAGCTGATACCCCACGTTGATAAACAGTTTCTCAGCAGACAGTGTGAAGCTCCTATCACCAGCAGCCCATCTCTCATCTGGGTGTGGGAAACCACCCAGCAGCCACCTGCACAGGCTGCAGCTCCATGTCCCCCTCCAGGTGACTTACCAGTAGGTGACAAGCCAGCTCCCCCGTCCCTGCTGGTAGAGCTGTCCCACCTTTCTCCTTGCATCACCTTGGACACCTCTGAGAGACATTCCTGCGTGGTTGCTGCCAGAAAACCACAAGGTCTGTCCCTGCTGGCCACATTCCTGGTGCCTTGGCACACTGAAACACTTCAGTGCCCCGGGTCACTCTGCACCCAGCCAAGCCACACTGCCCAGACCTGACCACGCCTGCACGCCCAGTGACACTCCTGGAATTTTCCAAGGGTATGGAGAAAGTGGGCAGGAAGTGTCCTGGTTTAAAAACGGGTCCCCAGTGGACTGAAATGAATGGGCAACATGCTAACAAGTGAGCTAATTGTAAACATCGGTCAGTTTATAAACACTCCACAGGGTCACAGGAATTTCAGAGGATCTGTTTAGTTGAAATACAGGCCATGGATAGATTTCTTAGCCAAGTGTTGGAGGCTCATTTCTGAAGGCAAATGGCATTTCCAGAATATCCTAAATATATACATAATTCTCCTTTACATTGCCCATGATGGATTGGTAAATAAAGGTGAGTTAATACACGTCACACAAAAATGACTAAGCACCCACACCAGCAGCCCTCCCTGGGACATCCAGCACAGCCATTCAGACAATGCCACTGGGCTCTGTTGCAGCAGTTTGCTTTGTCCTTTGCAGTTTACCTTAAAAATCTTCCAATCTGATGAAGAACTTAGAATTTTTCTTGAGGAAAAAACTGGGACCACAGGTCATCTGCAACAAAATGGAAAATGGTTTTCCAGTGAGTGGTTCACAGAACAGCAAATAAAGCACGAGCAGATTTTTACAGTATCTTAAAAACATTCAACCGCATTGTTTTGCCTAAAATTTTAGAGACATTCTTAAGGTCTTAAGCGAGCATCTGAATTCTGTTTAAATAAAATTAAACTTAAAAAACCCAATCGTGTTCTTAGTCTAATAATTTTTCATATATCCTGAGATTTGACCTCTCCCTGCTGAAAAATTCAAATACACTCACAGAAATATGTTATCGTCCCATTTAAGATTAAGTACAAAAATAAAGAAGATACTTGACTCCTGACGTGCAGCTGAGGGAGAACCATTTGTGTGAATTCATTCTTATTCTTCAACAGCTCATACAGTTCACAAACTCCCAATAATGAAAATGGAGTCAACATAATGCATGAGGATCAGACTTTGATAATCCAGGGCCATTTATATCACATCAGAGACCTTCGGCATGCACTTGCACAAACTCCACAGACACATTCAATACAGCAATTTCAAATTTGCAACACAGAATCTGCAAGAAAGCAATACTGTGTGTATCCTAGTTTTCTTGAACTCTCTGACATAAAACCTTTGGTGCTCAGCAAACGCTTTCACACAGCTTGGTGTGTGTGGATTTATCCCTTTTAAGTGACAGGTACTACACATCTGGTTTGTTCTTAAAGAAATATTTGCTAATTTGGAACTGGAGTGATGGTTAAGCTGAGTAGCGAGTTTAATAATGAGCAGATTTAGTAACAAAGCAACTCACTGAAATGGCCACAGAGAGTTTCATGGAGGTCCCAATGGACTTTGGAAGTGCCTCCTCCTCTGGTGGAACCTCTGGTGGGTGGTCCAGTTCCCACCTCAATCATCTAAAGTTGCTACTAACAAAAGTGCTGTATGTGGTGGATAACTGGGAGAATAACAATCTTGAAAACAGACAAATCACAGTTTCAGCTGTGAAGAACAATCCTACTTTGGGACATCCTAAGGGAGCAGTTTTGCACTACTTCTTACACAGCATTTCCTCCCCACCAGAATTTTCTGTGCTGGAGGAAAATAAAGCAGCATTCACTTTAGGTTGTAGATCTTAAAAAAACCCACCACCACGAACACAAAACAAAAACAAACCACAAACCCAAACCAAAACCTCACAAAATCTCCCAAACAGCTCCTCTTGGTGATTATATAATTTTCCTGGAAAAAAAAACAAACCTGCTCAGGATTTCCCTAAGTATTTTGGATTCCTGAGACAGAAGGAGGAAACCTCTTGGGTTTGTAATGGTTAGAAGCACCCCATGGCAGGAATTCTGACTGCCTGCCACTCGTCCCCAAACACTGGAGAATATTCCCTGCCACTTCCTTGCAGGCACGACCCCTCGTGGTAGGGGTGCCCCACCAAAGGCAGGAGCACAGGCGTGTTCCCAGGGGTGGGTTGCAGAGGGCAGGCTGGCCAGGCACAGCAAACACAGGCCACTGGTCTCCATTTTCTTCCTTCATGAGTCAGAAAGTGCATATAATGTGCCAGTAGTAGTTTGGAAGTGGTCAGATTAGTGAATGAATAAGCTTTTAATGTAATGAATAAGCTGTCAGTCAAAGACTGATATTTTCAATATCCTTTCCCACTGATCAGTCAGCCAAACCACTTTATACTAGAAATTACATCCAAGCTGAGTTTACCACTTTGTCAGGGGCTCACAGTTTACTGAGAAAACAGATAAATAGGGTGAAAAACAAGAGATGGCACTATGAACAACAACAGTGGGAAAAAACCAACAGTGAAGCAAACTCTGTGGTTCAAATGACTTTCTTTGTTGTTCTCTTGGGAGAACATTCAATGAACCTGCGCAGAAATGACTTTTTTTGCCATCTAAATGCCTTCTTAGGTTTCCCCTCCAGCATGTGGAGAGGACCAGAACAAGAGCAGAACTTGGGGTAGGTGCAGTAAACGCTGCCTGAAGGAACCTCCTCCTTCATACACTGCTGAAAATGAGGACACTGGCTGGCTGGGTGAAGTACTTCATGTTGGGTGTTCCACATTCAAAAGCTTCGTTAGCATTTTAAAAGGCAAGATAGCTGTGTTGCCTGAGCATAATTATTACAGAATCCTGGAAATACAAATTCTTGTTTTGACACATATTCATTCATGCAAATGTGGAACCTGACCCAGAAATTTTATTCAGGTGAGTAGTCTGCCTTTGACTTCAGTGGGATTCTACTACATAGGAACAAAGCAATCAAGCCAGGTTTTCATTTGCAGTCACCTCCATTTATCTTCAAGGGGGACTGTTGAGTTGTAAAAATGCCCAAATCATGCCAATTTGTCCAGACGAGACATCAAATCTCCTTTTTAATATTCAGCTTCAGCAATATGGAAAGCAACAGTGCCAAATACTCCATAACCATTTTACTGCAATTACTCACATTTTGTTTAGAAAATTCTCATTTCACGTGGGTGTTGTCGCCTGCCTTGTGCTAGATATATCATCTCCTCTGTGCAATTAATTACACAAACACTGAAAAATGAGTTTATGACCTGGAATGGAGTTTGGTAAACTCCTCTGAAGACATACCTGAAACACAGCCCAGGAGACTCCTGAACAGATACAAATGATTTATGCATGTACAGTGGGACACACAGCCTCCAAACAAACCAAAGACCTGCCAAGAACAGCAGCAGTTCAATATATGGTTTGAAATGAAGAATGCAAAAGAGACCATAACTGAGGAATGAGGCACTGAATCCTCGAGCAGGGGAAGGTAAGGAGAACACTGATAATTTGGGAGATTTACAACATCTGATGGGTACTCTCTGAGGTAGCAACCAGCTGCCACGATAAGGGGTGTCCCCACATATGGCTCGTTGTCACCCCCTCCGTAGCACCAGCAGTGGTCCTCCTCTGGCCCCAGGAGGGACTGGTTTGAGGAGATGGACAGCAGAAGCCAACCCTGCGCAGAGAGGCAGCTCTCGGTGTGCCAGTGTCTCAGTCATTAAACAGCAGCAAGCACAAGCCATTGCCAAAAGCTCTCTGAGTGCCTTGTCACATGTGGGCTGGGAAAGAAAGAGGCTGTGGCACTGCTGCAGCAACCAAGAGACCCGCAATAACCAGCATGGGGAGCACCACTGGGAAAACAGATTCTCTTATTCCTCGGAGCAAAATACACTGGGTGCCTCACAATGCAAAAGAAATATACTAAACAAACCGAAACAGTAGGTTAAGAGCTGGAAAACAAAACCAGCTAAACATAAATAAATCATGGACATCTTGCAATATAGTAAAATTCTTAGGCATTGTCATCTGTTGCTTATTACAGTTTCATTTACATTGGAATTTTCTTTGTTTTCCTGCAAGACTTGTGTTACTGCATTATTTGAAATCTAGTCAGTAATGTGAACAGAAGAGTCTATATTTGCATTATTCTGGCCAATATTACATTATATTGTGCAAGAAATGAGAATTAAATCAATTTTAAGGCACCACTTTAATAAGATGACAACCACAGTGATAGATGGCAATTACAGAGATAATTACAATTTCATTGGAACTGCTTAATATTAAGAATACAAAATTTATCTTGGATGAACAGTTCATTATCTAAGATGAACCCAAGCTATTTTTCTTCTAAATCGTATCTTAGCTTGTTTTATTTCTTAACTTTGACTGTTTAACAAAGGCATGAAGAGTTTTACAGGTAGAGTATACTGAAACAGGGTGACTGGTTCAATGTCGAATTCCTGTACAGTGATTTGAGGAAAAAACATTAATTTTGAAACAGCTCTGGAGGCTGAGTATAAAGATTATTAAACATAAGTTTTATATATGCAGAAAAAAATTGCTTTTGCATGAATTCACTTTTAAAATGTTAATATATGCACAAGAAAATTGTGTTTCTTAATCTCCGAAGAAACACTTATCACTAGGAACCGCTTAATTCTTTTCCTGTGCTTGATTTATTAGCTTATGAAATTATGGTAATAGTTTGCATGTTAATGGTTTTGGGGCTCAAATGACCTGATTTTAATAATGAAGTAATTTATGCAGTAAATGTAATCAGCATCTATGAATCTCACTTAAAAGAACATATCAGTGAACACCTATGCTACACACCAATGGCTGTCAGCACGGAACACACCGTGTGTTGGGCAGGTGATGGGGCTGTGCTCAGCTCAGCACACCTTCACCTGCCTCAGGCCTACCAAAAAGACCATGAGAGTTGGTACCTGCAGCTCTCACAGCTGTGTGCAGACCTTCCACTGCAGACAGACAGGCCTTCCCCTGCAGACAGACTTTCCACGGCAGACAGACAGACCTTCCACTGCAGACAGACTTTCTACTGCAGACAGACAGACCTTCCATTGCAGACAGACTTTCCACTGCAGACAGACAGACCTTCCACTGCAGACAGACAGACCTTCCACTGCAGACAGACAGACCTTCCATTGCAGACAGACTTTCCACTGCAGACAGACAGACCTTCCACTGCAGACAGACAGACTTCCTCACCCGCTCATCTCCTGGGCACAAGACCAGGGGCAGGAGATGCACAGCACCAGGACCTGGAGCCAGGAGGAATTCCTCCAGGAGTAAAAGCAGTCAGTGGCACAGAGACCTCACACACCTGGACAAAGGGGATGGCAGGGAAAAGGGAGAGTGTTCTTTTGGGGAAGAAGTTGTAAGTTTTATGAGTTATGTGGAAAAAAAATGACACTTCTATTAAGGATTTGACCTGCGTGACATATAAAAGATGCAATGTTTGGGAAGCCTGTGTCAAACAGATCCATCATGAGGGTTCTCTCTTAAAACATCTGTTTTTACAGACCTGCTCCCTGTCAGATGTATCTGAACCACTTCTCTGGTCCCTTACAATGTTTATTGTGCTGCTCCCCAACACGTGAAGAAATACTGGACTGGGCTTTGAGAGGTAAACAGTGATGCTTTCTTTGCAGGATTGCAGGGCTGTGTTTTGATAACCTGCTGAGCACTGAGATCCATTTTGGTACACAAGATTCAAAAATATATTACCAGCTGCCAAATATGATCTAACTGTTCAAACACACAGACAGAAGCTGAGGGAGGTCAGATTGGACATCAGCCAAAATGTATAAAGCCAGCGGAAGAAATCTCATTGATTCATCAGACCTGGATCATTTCCTCATTAAAGAAGTGCCCAAGGGCCAGAAGTCCTCTCCACTTCCAAAGACCAAAACTGAATGAGTATATATTGTAATTAATAAAGACTTTGCTTGCAGCTCCTCAGGCATGATATGAAACTGACTTCAAACCCTGTTTCCAGAGTTGTTAATTTCTTAAAGCAAAAAGGTGTTCTGCTCTGGGGTATGGCTAACACTCTCTATTCCAGAACTCAGACCAATAGCTTTATGCAATTTACGTCATATCCTAAAGAGGAAAGCAAGCAAAAGGACCAGATACTTCAGCAAGTTTTAAGCTTTACCCCAGTCACAGACTCCATGTAAGCCTGAGGCAGGTATGGAACATGCAAAAATAACTCCACAGAAGCCCTTCAAACTCTGTTCCTTCCCATGGACCACAGAGGCTCACGGTGTGTTCAGGTGCACCCAGGGCTCAGTAGGGCCCCCAGAGCCTCATTTAGGGCATCACGGGAGAGAAGGCACCCTAAAGCCCAGGCTGCTGCCTGGACGTGGCTCCAGAGGATGGCGAGGCTGACCCTCCAGCACCAGCCCTGGACAGGGACTGGACACGGCAGGCAGAAGGGGGTGAAGGCACCGCTGTAGGGGCAGAGACAGGGCTTGCTCCTCAAGCTGCAAAGTGCCCAGCTCCTGCTGAGCTCTGCTCCTGCGAGCAGCACAGCCCGGATCAAAGCCGTGTGTTTGCTTTGGACTCGGATGCCATCCAAGCCGTTCCCACAGCGCCGTGACAGCTCAGTGAGCTCTCTCTGTCAACCAGGGCGCTCTCAGCGGGCGCACACGGCCGCCCTGCCCTCTCTGCAGAGACACGGTGCTGTGCAGGCCCAGCAGAGCCTCGGCGACGAGCCCTCCTCTCACGGGCCCAGACACCCTTGTCTCGCCAAACAGGATTTCTGGAGGTGAAAACTCCCCTCCTCCATTTCCCCGTGTTGTGCCTGGAGGACGTTCCCCTGACAAGAGGGACCTGCTGTCGGCGGCAGAGGCAGGGTCAGGAAGGCGGAAAATAAAAGGAGAAATTTCAAAGTTCAGACAGTTTTCTTGGCAGACTGTGACAGCTCCAAGGGGTAAAGGCTCTGTCTGATGTTAACTTGGAAACCCAACAAGAACAGCTCACCGCCGACAAACGAGGCTCACAAACACGAGCCCAAGGCACAGAGCCCCAGTGCTGACTCGTGCTCCCCATGGGACACAGGCACAAACACCTGGAGAGCCACCACCTGTGACCCAAAGGCAAAGAGGACAATCCCAGCACGGCCACTTCCCTGTGGTGGGAACCTCAGCCTCCCTGGCCAGCTCAGGACACGGGTTCCTGTGGTTTCCCTGGCTGGGAGAGCAAAGGGAGTGCTGCCATAAGTGCTGTCTGCTCCCAGCCAAGGGTGGCAGCCCTGGCACCTCCTGCAGCAGCACCCCCTGCTCAGAAGGCTCTGGTGCCTTCTGGCTGAGAGCTTCCTGCCAGGGGACAAGGATGGAGGCTCACAGAGCGTGGAGTCTGGAGGGAAGAGGCAGGGACCTGTAGGGAGGCACTGGGAGGAGGGGGGTGACCGTGGAAGGTTCTCTGGGGGGTTCCATCCGGACATTTAAGGTCCAAGCACTGACACACAGCATTGACAAATGGACTCATTTGCTCTGTGTATAACTCTGACATTGCACCTCCAGAAATCAGCTTGGTGGAAACCATTCTTGTATTTACTTATCTGTGTTAAAGCAGAACAGAAACATATCACACCACCACACAAAATGTTAGGTGATTTGGAGCTATCAATTTGTTCATTAGCTGGCTTAAATAACAGCAGACTGTTAGCACAGTCGTCTTTATTTCATGGTAGTCTTGTTCCTTATATCCTGTGTTGATTTAATATCAGGCTCTAAATACTTCTAAATGGGCAAGAATTTGTTTCCCTATATACTCATTCTATCCTTAATAAAAAATAGGCCTAGGTTCCAAGTAATGCCTTCAGTTTCTAAAAGAAATCAGCAATAATGTTTACTGCTTTTTTGTGTGCCCATCCAGAAAAAGAAAATTGTTACCAGAGTAACACTGGGTACAAGAGGATGCAAATGTGCACACTATTCTTCCAGCCTGCATTCTTCACTCAAGAATCATGTCAGTTTGTGTGGAAGTCAGTGAGAAACCTGACCAAATGAGGATTTCTGACTTGTGTCCCTGGCATCTTTTTCCTGGATTTATCATAGTTAATGTCCATTTGTTTGTCTCCCTTCACATGCTAGAAATGTAAGTAGGCCACAATGAGGAATCTGCACATTTGGTCAAAAAGGCTGCTGTGATTTCAAAAATAGGTTTGAAGAACATCATGTTGCAAGCCAAGAGGAGAATAAAAATATAGGATTCAATGTTTTCATGATTTTTAGAAATAAAAGGAGAGAAAAAGCCCATCTTCTTGTAACTGAATCATGCTTAGGAATGGTTTACCATAGGGTTAGGGGGTTTTGCACATCCTTCCCTCCCTCTTTCACTCCCCACTCCCAAAGCTAGCATCTCCTGCCTCCTGCAGTGCTGCTTCACGGCTCTGTGACTCCCCTCCTCTGCCTGTGACCTGCCTCTCAGAGCATCCTTCTCACTGCCCCCAGCCCAGCAGAGCAGCCCCAGGCCAGGGTGACCTCTCCCTTGGCATCTTCAGTCTCGTGGCCTCAGACAGCGTGGAGTGACAGGGAGCAGGAGTGACAGGGAGCAGGATCCCCACCCCAGCGCTTCCCTAATCAGGCAGCACTCGCACAGCTCACACGCCTGCCTGCAGGCTTCTCTCTTTAATGTGACATTGAGCATCGTGACACAAAATGGTCACAGACAGCACTTCCCAAATTTCGGGAATGTGACAGCTAGAGACAGAATCGCTCGTCTGTAGCCTGAAGACTATATGGATTATTCAGGTCAGGATAAATCGGGATGGATATTTGCCCTACTTCCATATTCTAGCTATTAATAACCCAAAGCACGGCAGATTGTGGCTCGTTCTGTGTGGCTGCACAAGGGAGCAGTGCTCCCTCCCCCACGCCCCCACACACACATGCACAGACGAATATTTTTGGCTAACACTGGAAAGCCATTTGCAAAAGCAGCCCCCGAGCTCGGAGTCAGCCCCAAGCACGTGGAGAGCCTCCTTTGCCAGGCACGAACGGGAGGGCAGAGCAGGCTGAAAAAAGACACCAGAGACCTCTCCTGGTCCACTGCCCCAGAAACCCTGCTGCTCTCCATGGTTTGCTTCAAGCCACTGCACAGCTCACTCAGTCAGGGCTCAGCCCTTTCTCCAGGGGATAAAATGCTGCCACAAAATCAATGTCCTTCTGGGAAGACCTGGCAGAGAAGCTGCTGAACACCCACCTGGGGAAGCACAGCCACGCTGCTCCTGGTCCATCACACCCATACAGGAGTTCAGGAGGAAGAAGCAGCTCTTCCTCCCCAGCACTGAAACAGAGAGATCAGACAGGTACAGAATTAAGTTGTACCTTCCCCACCTTTAAATAGCAAGTAAATTATCCTCCATATTGAGTCAGCACTCACCTTCCAGGAAGATGCAAGACACAAACTGCACAGTGTCTCTTTGTAGAAGGCTTTTATGAGCCATCTTTAAAAGTTTGGAAAATCAAGCCTCAGAAGCCTGAAGCTCTGCTACTTTTAAAATAATTTTTCAAAAGCCAGCTTTTGGCTGCAAAGGGGAAAAACAGAGATATTTTTCAGACCACTGACATGGAAGAAAAACTGCCCTGACAGCTGAGACAGCTTCCCTGAATAGGATCCCTCTGCTCTTGGGAGCTGGAAAGCTATTCTTTGTCATCCCTTTTGGGGCACTTATGCAATCTGCTCTAGCAACTGGTGCCAGTTCAGTTCAGCTACAGACCAGACTCTCTGGCCTGTCTAAATGCCATTCCTCAGATTTGCCTAGGAATAAAGCCTTTATACTTCCCTCAACCACATTATTCATGGCCTATTACTGTAAACCATTATGGCTAGTCCCGGTCCATAAAATGCCACTGGTTCCCATTTTAATTCCAAAAAAGATAGCTCTTATGCAGGAATTGCACCACATGGCAATTAGGCAGTACCAGTTGAACTGTCTTCTGTCTGTGTTTCTAGACACTACTCCATATTTTATTTATCAGCTAAAAGCCAAGTAAAGCAACAATAACAAGTGGGTCTAGTGCCAAGAGCAGCACACAAGCCTCAACAACACTCGTTTCCCTTCCCCTGCTTCTCCTGCTCTTGACTCTGCTCTCACTTCGTTAACAAGAGGCTCAGTGACTGCAGTTCACAATCCCTGTGCCTTTGGTCCTCTGCTGAGCACAGTGCTAGCACTGCCATGCCCCTTCAAACAGGCTCTTCCTGCTCAGCTCATTTAATAACTAGATTTGCTAGATCTCTAGCCATTGTTTGGCAGAGAGCACGAGAAGAAGTTGCCAAGTCCTATCTTGGGTTACTCTTCCAGAGATTCTTTAGGCTGGGGAAATAAAAAGTGCCCTTCGCTTTGTTTCAGTAAGAAACCCTATTTTTTTCCTGCTTCCTTTGATTCTTATCATAATATTATCCTGGACAGAGACATCTTCAAATAAATACTGGTCAGAGGTTTCCTGAGGACCCAAACCGAGAAATGTTAATAAAATAACAGAAAGCACACTGCAGTCTCCCCTTTGCATTGGACTGTTTAGCTAAAGCAACTGTATTTTTGCTATTAATGTACAAGTTGGTCCAAATCCTCCACAGCAGTCCAGGAATCTGGACATGCTGATAATTGTTCAGTCACTTTCTGTTTAACAGAGGTATCTCTATTTCCAGAACTACTGGAGCTTCCCCACTGAACACAAGAAGAAAAATCTCCAGGCTTGTTATATTAAAAGGTCAGCAAGGAAATGACAGGCAGCTTGGGGAAAGAGGAAAAAATGTGTAGCACTCCCATATTACAAACATAATTTTAAATGGATTTTCAAGGATATAAGTAAATGAAAAAAAAAAAAAAGAAATTTCCTTCTATTTGCATTCCTGCTAACAGGAAAAAAACAACAATCTGGGTCATTGGCCTTTCAAAGTTCAGGGGCTGAAATATATCGTTAAGGATGGCAGAGGGAACAGCCCCTCCCAGGAAGCACAGAGAAAAGGCACAGAGAGCCTGAGGAAGTGAGTGGATTTCAAAGGCTTTGAATGGAGCTAATCCATGAGTCGAGGGAGAAAGTGGGAGGGAGATTTCTCTCCCTCTCAGTCAAGGGGATGGGACATCCCCCTGATGGCATCACAGCTGTGACAGAGCACAGCACTCCTCACTGAGAATGCTCCAGCCCTGTCCTACACGAGTTAAGGATGACAGCTGGGCCAACAGCTGGAACTGCCTGTAACACGGAGTAAAAAGATTTTGGAGAGAGAATAAGGAAAAATGGGACTGTGTCCACTTAGAAGGAAGATTCAAGCGTTTAATCTGGACCTACAGTCAGCCTCTATTTACTGTAGATGCTTATTAATGTATTGGATCCCACATTATAATTAGCAATTGAAGCATCAAATTATGAATGTTTGATTTCATTTGCAAACATACATACACACAAGATGATGTCTCATCAATGCAAAATACAAAGGCTTAACAAATTGAGTAATTATACAGTTCCTGCAGATTTTCTGCTAGTTTTCATATGAAATAGTTTGAACATGGCTCACCATGTTATCAACAGCTTTTCATTATTCGAATATTTAAGGTGCTAATTATCATATTTCTGCTTTATACTGTGAAATTTCACATACTCTTATAAAAGTTACAAATATAAAATTGACATTCTATGAGAGGGCCTTTTCTTCAAACACAGTACTGGCTTAGTGGATAACAAAAACCATATATAAAATGTGAGGGGGTTATAATCACTAATTATTTTTCTCATTCCCTGTATCATAGAACATATGCTAATATTTAGGGAGGCCTGTTGGAGTTCTTATAGAGTTATTTTTTCTTGCCTGACATCAGCAGTGCTATTTTCCTCTCTACATGCTCCAGAGAAGCACTCGTCCAATAAAACCCTTACTTCCTAAGGGAAATTCCCTTGCAGAACACTGTCAGCAAGAACTGATACCAGACAAACAGGAGGAAGACACATTGGAATCCACTTCTCAAATGAATCTAAACTCACCCTCCTGTTCTTCTCCTTAATGAGGCAACAGGTCTGAGTGATGTGAACAAGTGATGTGAATGTACCAACACGTTTCCTGGAAGGCTCCTGGGAGACAAACAACTTTGCAGCAGCTTACTACAGACTGGTCAAATCCTTACACAAATTAGTGACAGTGACAGTAAAACCACAGGCTGCCTGTCTCACGTGTCTGTGTAGCCTGTGCACAATGGGAGCCTTTTGCTGTTCAGTGCCCCTGTGTGCTACTCCTTGACCAAAAGAAAAGAGAAGCGATGGCCTCTCCCTCCTTCTCCCCTCCCATGAGCATTTGAGATTTAGATGGCTTTGTTTGCTTCACTGAGAAATGGAAAAAAGGTTAAAGGAGGGTCAGATGCTCACAACAGTATACCTTTTTTATTTTGTTCCTATGAAAGGGTGATACTTACCTATTAAAAATAATTTAGCCATTGAGCAGAAGGTAGGAAGGACCTTGGAGGCAGAATGTAAAGTTAAATCTGGTTTTGCAGAGGCAATCAAGAAGGGTGCTCAGGAGATAATTCTGAGAGACCAAAAGTCAGTTTAGCTCTTGGACACAACTTGGCTGTTCTTACTGACAAACAACGTCACCTAATTCCTGTGAAGATTTCATCAGCATTACAAAGGACAGCAATAATCCCACTTAAAATGCTTTCTACAAAAAGACTTATTTCACCGAGGAATTGGCTCACTAGGGAAGTCTCATTTCTCTAACCAGCACCAAAAATCCAAACTCATGGTCATCTCTGACACATTTCTATAGAAGATATATATCTGACAGATGCAATGCATGCACGTATTCATTGTAGCTGTTCATGTACGTCAATCCAGGAATAATTTATGTTTCTGTTGGACCAAACAAGAAATGAAGGACTATAAGAGAAATCCATGTTGTACAACCGTTATTGGGAAGCCTTTGGACCCTGCCTAGGACATTATGTATGTTTCAACACTTAAACATGAGCGTGTTTAATAAACAACTTTCTTACAAGAGCAAAAAATTGAGAAGATTCTTTATAAAACATCATCCATGTCTTCAGAGTTCAGTGCACATTTTGACAGTAGCTGACCAGGCCCTAGTTAAATATTTTATTTAACTACCTCTGCTTTGAAACTGCAAAGCAGTAAAAATATTTTTCTTAAATGACTGATGAACCTATTTTGGTCACAGCATGATGCTGAGTCAGCTTGGCAAAACAGAGAGAGCATCAGCTACCACTGTGCACTGGTGTGCCCAAGAAGTTACCAACGGATTTACAAGGTGAGTTAAAAGTTTGGGATGTGTTCCATACAGCAATGAAATGGAGTATCGCCAGATAGCTGGTGAGAATTTGTTGGGGACTGGTTTTTTTGGACCACATCAATCACTAGGAATTTAATTATTAATATCCAGTGACTCAATCACCAGGGAATACAAAACAAAAGTAGGAATACGTTTTTGGACAGTTTAGGAACACACACATGAATCTTGAAGTTCAGAGATGGACTGGCTACACCAGAGAAGTTTAGAAAATTACTTCCCTACAACTGTTTTTTATCCCTTCATCAACCCTAAGATGGATATATGAGGTTGGAATAACAAAACTAACCACACATCAAACATTAGAGATTAAGACTTTCACCTGTACCTTTTCCTCTCCCTCTGCCCCACACATGCAGCAGGCTGGGAAAAAAAGGCAAATAACAATCAAACCTCCAGGCAAACAACTCCAACCTTCAAACTGCTATAGGCTAGAAAAATAACCTTCTTTCAAGTAAGCAGACAGATCTTCTTGAGGAGACATCCTGGATTAGGGACAAGACCATGCCTTGTACCATAACGTTATCTCTTCAATAGCTGGTAAAAGAACCATCTGTATATCAGCTGACCTGGAGGCAAACTGGGGAATATGAATGGGAAGTTTGAAAAAAAGAAGTTGTTCTTGGCCCATCATTGCCTTGCAAGTAAGCACACTTGGCCTTTGAACTGGTCCAGTTTCCAGCCCAAGGGGGTAACAGTGCTTTGGAGATGAGTTACTGACCACCCACCTTACACACACACTGTGGTGCCACTGGCAGCGAGCACAGGCCACTCTCAGTTCCAGTGCAGAAAGAGACAGACGGGGACATCTCATATATTGATGAGAGAACTAGAGAACAGTAACAACAGCACCTTTCCTTAAAGGCTGCTTTGGCTCTGCTTTTCTGGTGGGCTCAGATTCAGAGACACAGAACTCACCAAGCTGAAAACCCATCAGAACGTCCATAGTAACCCTGGCATATGGACACTGTGTGGTATGCCACAAAGGTGAAGAGCCTCCTGCTGAGTAAAAGGAGCTTCATTTTCAAAGCAATGGCTTGAGGTTTACCCAGGCAGGAGTGAAATCATCTGATCAAGGTCAATGATTTCATTTGGGCCAGTCCCAGACCACAAAGCACAGGCATGACCTACTTCTCAAAGTTCAGGAGTGTCTAGAAGTACCCAAGCTGGTGTTTGGACTTCATTCTAGAGATGAATTTCAACCACAGATGTGAAAACGATTGAGGGTCAAATATACAGTGAAGTGGATAGTCTGGAACAGGAAGAGGGAGGAAAAGAAAAAATAATACTGGTGTACTGGAGGGCAGGGACAGAGGGCACCAAAGAGAGCACACAAGGGAGGGCAGAGAGCTTCAGTGACTTTCAGCTTTGAAGCTGGGCATCCCAGGAAGGCCTGGATCTCTTGCCTGTGTCTACTGCTCTGAGCTAAATCTTTACTGATAGAAGTGAAATGGAAACAAACTCTTACTCCTCAGCTGTACTTTCCCGAAATTTGGCTCAGGATGTCTAAAGGGGCAGGAGCCAAACTTTCATGGTTTTAGGCTTTGTTAACCTGGGGCATACAAGCTGGCCAATGCTCTTGTTGATTGTACAACAGATTGCACCATCCCGCGTGCCCCACAATCAGCTGGTGAGCTGCAGTGCAGTTTGCAGCAGCTATCCTGCAGACATCCAAGATGTTAACAGCAGAGGCTGCTAACCGTGGCAATAGGTGTCTTAGGAACAGCAAAGGAGCTGCAAGTACCATCTGCCTCCTCTTGTGTTAAGTTCAACTTGGTTTCTATCAGCTCATCAGGATTAAAAAGCCATTACACACACCCACGAAACCACAGAATTAAAAAAAGAAAATAAAGAAGAAGAGGAAAAAATTCTTTCATGGTCAAACACGGAAGATGGAACATGAACAACCCTAGTACAAACATTTCCATCAAATAAACAGGGGAATTCAGTAGATGCCAAGAAATCTATAGTAAAGAGTCTCATTTAGGAAACTGTAACAGCCTGCATAGTAGGCTGCAGCATCATATTTTCATGTGACATGCTAACAACAAAAAACTGATGAAATTTCATATTGTTCACAGTGAAAAGAAAACACTGGTTCTTTTTCCACTGCCTTTGCATCTGTTTAATCTCGCCCTGGTGAATTTTAACTTAAGCCAATTTGGGATGTTAACAGCATACAAATATGCTTTCCTGTGAGCTGCCAGGAAAGGGGTTTTTGAGCTGAAATTGTGTTAAGCTGATTACTTCTTTTAATTTCTCTTTAATAATTGAGTATTTTTAATTGTTTGAATCCTAGCAGCTGATATAAATGTTTAGAGAGTCAGGGGATGTAAATGAAGACTGAGAAATTATTTCAATATAAACGTATGAACTCTATGCCATGGCAACAGCAATTTTTCATTAAATTATAGATTCCTCAGGGTTGCTCTTTCCATATTGACAAGATCATTTCATAGGAGAGGAGGTAAGGGAAAAGAGAGATCTTACTGGAGAAACAGAATTGTTATGACGAGCAATTAACAACATATATCCCAGCATGTCACAGCAGGTCTTCTCCTTTCATTTCATGAAACAGACTGATTATAAAAATGCTTCCCATTTGAGTGCCACAAACCTAATGCAGTTTGCATCAGGATGCATTTTCCCTCAGGCTGAAAAACACTGACATTGACAGGAACACTGGTGAACCTGCCATCACCAGCCTGAAAACCCTCTGCCCTCACCAGCGCTCATACCTTCCAGTGAACAGCCTGCCTCTGCAGTGGGACTAAGTCAGAAGTTCCACTAAACAGTCTGCTCTCACTTGGATTCTCACTCTGCCATTTCCCCCCAACAGACAGATGGATGGATGGATGGATGGATGGATGGATGGATGGATGGATGGATAGATAGATAGATAGATAGATAGATAGATAGATAGATAGATAGATAGATGGATGGATGGATGGATGGATGGATGGATGATGGATGGATGGATGGATGGATGGATGGATGGATGGATGGATGGATAGATAGATAGATAGATAGATAGATAGATAGATAGATAGATAGATAGATAGATAGATAGATGCTGTTTCCTTAATGCAATCTCTTCCCTTTAAAATCCACACAAACCAGTTGCACAAAGGCTGCCCAGAAGCCTGCAGAACATCCACTCCACAGACACTTTAGGTAAATGATCTGTTAATGAGTGGCAGTGATATAAAGGCTCATTTACATGATTACATGACCTGCATCTGCAGATCACAACAAAGACAGTGTTGACAGAGCAGTGACAAAACGTGTCTGGGTACACACATGATACTGATGTTTTGTTGTTATTTCTTGTTTTCATTGCTTATAGGAACTGTGGTGTCTTCCACTCTGAATATCACTGCACAGTGTCTTGATGAAAATGGGTCCTAGGATTCCCCCACTCCTTTCCCAAAATTCTACTCCTGCTTATAAAGGGTTATCTTTTATACCCATTAGTTAGAGAATTAAAGTGTTTCTCTTTTAAATACACGGACCAGAGTAAGAAACAATGCTGAGCAGTAACACACAGCTCCTTAGTAGCTTCCTAAGGGATTTGTGTCTCAAGTGACTGTCAGACTGTACAACCCTGGAGTGCCAATGGTGGCCTACAGTCTGTATTTGAGTGACAAATCTGGTCACAGCTACAACTGGTACTACTGGGAGGTTTTAACTGGAGCAAAAGGGTTACACAGATTCTACTGCATTACTGCTGAAGGTTCTGTCTGCACTGAAGTCTTCTGTTCAGACCTCAATTCCAGAAGGTTTTCCTGAGGAGTAACATAAAAAACCAACCCTTCCTGTTTTCTCTACTTCCAAACTCCTGGGGTATTTTCCACCATTGAAATCACAGCTCCATTATGGCAGTTTAAAGAGCTGCATAATGTTTGTACAAAAAACAAAGTGCTAAAAGAAAATCTAACTCAGAATTTCTCTCATTCTGATTTCTCCTCAGATTTTAAAAACCTTTAAATGGCACAAGCCCGGAGGTGTTACCGAAGGCAGTCACAGAAAGGAGAGCACAACCACTTACCTTTAGGTCTAGAAAAAACCCCCTATTTCCAAAATAAAAACTTGAGCAAGACTTCGTATTTTATTGGATTTAACATTTCAACACGCTGAAAGAAAACAGACCACCTTCCTCATATGTGGAGAACATGGTAAAAGGCAATCCCATACTGGGCAACAATCCGTGATCATTAATACTTTGCATACCAGGATTCCCAGAAAATAAAGGTGCAAAAGAGAAAGCAGAAAAATAGGGTGGAATGTGCAATTTTATTTTTTGTTTGCAGTCTTTAGATTCACTGATCCTCAGTGATGGGGTAGTACTAAAGGCCTCAAACATCCTCTGCAGAAACAGTATTTTTGAAGTCCATAACTGACAGCTAAACTAAGTTTTCCTTCTGTATTTTTCCTAAAATTATCAGAGAAAAGAAAGGCACCATCTTCAAAAGAAACTTATCAAAGATTCATCTATAAAAGCTGTATCTTCAAAAGTCATCTTTGCACAAACTAAAGCAATGCCTCTTCCTGTACAAAGACACCTGTGAGCAATGGGCTCTCTAATATAAGCAAGAGCTGGCCTGAGATTATAACATATGCATACACACAGAGAGCCAGTAAAACATATTAAATCTGATGTTTCCAAATATTTAGATAGGATTAAATTAAACTTTAACATCAGGCACTCCTTTTTGGTACTACCCTAGCCTGATCTGCACCACCTTTGAAGTCCCTGCTTACAAAATCTGATGGGGGATTTCCCTGTCCCAGTGATAAAGCCCAACCCTTATCACAGCACAGGGACTCCTTCCTCTCACAACATTTGCCTGGGGTTTGTTTGGTGGGGTTTTGTTGTTGATTGCTTTGGGGTTTCTTTCTTTCTCTGTTTGCTTTTAAAGGCTCCCATCAGCCTGACCTATTCAGAAATCTGGCAAAAATGCCAGAAAATGCCAGCAGAGTGATCTTCTCCCACATTTGCCAGCATCCCTTTCTCCCCTTGGAGCACGTGGGAGATGCGTGTCTCCTGCTGCTGGCCAGCCCTGCACCAGCCAGGGCAGAGCCCCAGGGAAAGGACAGAATCCCAGCGGGCTGGTGGGGAGCAAAGCCCAAACCTGGGCTCTGAGTTTCAGGAGCAGGGAGGAAGGACCATGTGCTGCAAAAATTTTCCTACAGATTCCTACAAATTACGCATAGCAATGAAAATAACATAAACACTTGCAAGGTGTTCCTCTCTTCCCTGTGCTTTCCAAATGCAGTTCTTCCACATTTTCCAACCAAGCATTCCACTAAAACCAGTTTATTGATGACGGTGGGTTTACTGGTATGTTCAGAAAGCACACACTTATCACAGAATGAATTCCCCTCTGTGTTTTACATACAGAGGGTCAATCACTTTATGTGAATTGACTTCAGGCAGAAGTGCACAAAGGCACAACTTCAGATGAAGTAGTGGCTTTGCCTCATTTTATAGGTCAATCACCTGGTACTTCAGCTGAACACCTATTCAAAATGAGGCATCTCGTTCCTCTTTCAGGTTGTATTTGCTTTACTATTTCTACAGAGCCACCTTCAAAGCTTTTGAAGCACTAAGTTTGGTAGGTGTCTACTCTAACAGTGTCCATGTATGTAAATGTGCTGTTTAATACACAAACTCAGGCAGATTCACTGAATGGAGTTGGAAAAGCAGAGCAATAAGAATTATCTGCTATTCAGACCATAAAAGTGGGCAGAGATCTTTGCTAAAGGATCACTACTACAACGTGTTTTCTGAGCATCCCACTTGCTCAGAGGACAGGGGTTTTGGCTGCCTGTTGGCACCAAAGGTTGTATTTAATGTTTCAGAAAAGCAAGGAAAGGAAAAACACAGGTCTGTTCCCCTCTATGGATTTATTCATCATGGAGAAGAGCCACCGAAAATGGGGTGTGTTTTTCCAGACTGTTTTACATTCAAAACAACAGCCCTGTCTGCACTGGAAAATTCCACAGTATGTGGAGACCTACAGAGGGACTGAATGAAGGCACTTGGAGAAAAAGACACATGTTTTAATTAGATCAAATAAGGGTAACTAAGATCAGCATAAACCTTACTCCAACCTTCTGGAGTTCCTTCAGAAAAATAAAAAAACGCCATATTCTAATTTATCTTATATTTCTAAAATTAATAGTGTTGCCAATGAGCCAAAAACCCCTCCCATTCTTCTCCACCTGACATTTACCTACTTTCAGACTTTCTTATACAGGAAAAATAAGTTTTAGAATGGAGAAGTTGCATAGTTTTAAACAATCCTTTGTGGTGGTCAGTGAGTTCAGTGAAAGCTGACTGTGACTGTGCACAGGTCCCCATAAAAGCAGTGCCTGTGCTGAATTATACCCACCCCCCCCCAAAGATACCCACGTATCCCTGCCCTGTTCATCAGGTATCCATAAAATGCCCAGTGCTGGTTCAAGCTGTACTGCTGTGAATCACAAGCAACCTGAGAAGGGGTTTTCTATGAAGTGTGTGTGCATCGAGTCCTCCGATGGTTTCCATAAAGCACAGCTCACACAACACACACACACAAACACACACTGTCCACGAGGGAAGCATATCCACTGTGGTTGTCTAGAAGACTCATTATAAACTACAAGGGGTGTGCAATTTTACCTAAATCTTTGGCTTGTTCTCATAATTCAGATTTGAGCAGAGTTGGGAAAGTACCCTGAGAGCCATCAGAGCAGGGGACAAGCCTGAGAGTTAAACAGAGCTTCCACTTCACTTCTAGAATAGCCATCTTATAAAAATTTTACCCTAAGAGCCTTTCCAGATGTAGCCAGATAATCCTGAATTCTGTTTCCGCTAAGAGATTTAGGAATTGTATTAGCTCACATGGAAATAATTTTTTAACTAGCTGGGAGTGGTTCCCTTACAGTTCCTGAAGCTGTTCCCCCATGCTCACATCCCCTCCTCTCTGGCTCATTTTAGGAGCTACACCCAGTGTGCAAAATGACCTCTGCACCTAAAGAGGCACAAACTATTTTATGCATGGAAAGAAAGTGATATGGTGACTGGCAGGCTAAAAATACTGTAAGAGCCAAAGCAGAGCTTTGTACAGCCTTTACCTGACAAAACCCAACACTGCTGGTCTGGCTCGTGGTGCTCGGATGAAATACAATGTCTTCAGCTTTACAGGGTCCTGCAAGGTCATGACAAATGCAACTTCCCATATGATGATGGAAGAGCTGAGAAGCCTGGTAAAACTGCACTGGTATCTTCTTGAAGTCTGTACATTTGAAAGATCCTCTTCATATAAGCCTGAAGGTCAGAAAAAGAGGATTATATAGAAATCAGTGATGGTGGAAGAAAACGCAATTGCATTTAGATGTGATAGCAGAGATTCAGTGCTTCAGTCCTACACATACTGAGCCATCAGGATCACTGTTCAACTGAGCTTTTCCTCTTCCCTCCTGGCAGATTCTTTGGCCTATTCACTTTATTTCCCTCCCATCTAGCTGGGTACATTTCTGAGGTACTAGACTCCAAAATATGAAAGAGGTTAAGACAATTTATTCTCAAAATAGTTTATAAAGAACAAAATACATGCTTGCAAGACAGGGAAAGGAGAGTTTGATGCCTTCAAACTCACATGGAGGACAGCAGAAGGATGGCAATCCCAATGCTGCAGAGAAAAGAAGTGAGTAAGGGGACCAGCCAGAAAGATAAATTACCTGCAGAATAACAAATACACAGAACTATTTGCCAAGTAAAAGACCACTCAGGTAGGTAATCCTGCTTGGTCAGAAGAACAGAGCAAAGGAAAAACAAGAAAATGGGATGACATTTTCTCTTCAAGGCAGTTTTAAACATGCTCTTCTCCACTTAGGATCTAGCCCATTATATGATGCCATGAACCACATCCACTTACCTTTGGAGGTCTATATGCACATAAAACTGACACGAATGAATGAAGTATTTCGTCCTACAAAAACCACTTTTTATAACCATTGTTACATATTTAGGAGTAAGACCCTTTCAATATGAATGAATGGATGGAGATATTCAGCGTAGTTATGTTATTAATAATTTAATCTGTCTTTAAACTGCATTAAATCTGCTCAACATATAGTCCCTACTCAGAATTTAAAATGTCAAATTAGTTTATTGATTAACTTAATTTTCTGCTGAATACAGCATCTGCTTTGCATTTTAAAAGGAGGCTTCATTACTTCTATATTTTTTTGTTTATCTTCCACCGGAAAACTGACCCCAGAAATTTCATTATTTTGTATTAATATATAGCATTAATAACTATTTTAGTCACAATCCTCAGGATGCAAATACAGGAGCTGACACGGTGTTTTAATTGAATTTTACATGCCAGTTTGGAGTCACTCTGATTGAAATACAACTTAAATGAGGCTGACAGTTGGAATATCACAACGCTCCAAGCCAAGAAGACAAACGTGGTCAGATACTGATCATGTGCAGCCTGTTGAAAAACCAGACAGTTCTTCTCATCCCACACCAGGGACTGGCTGCCCCTTCAGAGCTGCATGTACCAGAACAACCTCTGCTTTCAGTCCCTCTTTTTATCCACTGCCCCTCCTTTATTGTCAAAAACTTAAGTTTACTCTTCCCTTTAGCATGAAACAGCTGCTTCAGAGCAAGGCAAACTCGCCAAGTCCGAGGCATCGAAACTTGACCAAATTTTGCAAGGTATGACTTATAGTTCCCTTTGTCTTGTACAGTATGTGGAGAAGCCAAGAGAGAAAAATCCTTCTAGATATCAGGAATGCAAAAGCCTTGTATCCTACAACAGCCAGTATGAGGCATGGTCTAAATGTAATTTTGTTAGATTTGAAAATACTGCTTCTTACCAGGCTTCATCTAAAACTCTGGAGATTATAGTATATTCCAAATTCATATAAGTGGCCTGTATCAAATAATTGGCCAACAGAAAAGTTAATTCACAAAAATTTGAGAATGCCATCAGTGCAACAGATGCAAAGTATTTTTTTAAGGAGAAACCCTTTTATTTTTAAAATAAATCCTAAAAATAGCAACTCCTGTATACACTGGATTTTAGAAGCAGGGGGAAACATACTCAATTGGAGTATTTTTGCATGGCCACAGGCCACACAGCTTAGATTTTATTAGCTGGTCATATTTTATATTAGAAAAACACACCAAAGGTTGGATTTTATAAAAGCACTACCTTTACAAGTGTTCATTTGTGTTGACACACAGGTCTCAATCCACCTACCAGATTGTTGCTTGCATTTATTTTTTTTACAAGTAGGTACTTGCAACCCCCCTTTTTTTTGTTTTGTTTTGTTTTGTTTAGCCAGAAACTACACAAACCAGTTCCAGCTGGTTTTGGCCAAAGACATTCAATACATATTGCATTCTATTTCCACATCCTAGAAACATGAGCTATTTTAAAACCAAATTAACCAAACCAAATCAGCACCTTTAGTACAAAAATTTATATAAACCCCCCAGAATATTAAGTTTGAAGCAGTGCTAGTGATGCCTTTATTTCACGAAGGACTGTAAATTGCAGGAGTCAGTCTCAGCCTCAAAAGTAAACCCGTATTGCCAAGAACAAGGAAAGGGATGACACCTGGAAGTCAGACATCTGGATGTGAACTAAGAGCGGGGAAAAGAGCAGAAGTTGCTGGAGAGAGTGAACAGAGATTCATGGGAAGTATAAATTTGATGTGTCTGTGTGGATATCTGTAAACATTTTGTCCTCTCAATTAGAAATAATAATAATTTAAAACAAAATAAACCAGCTCTTTTAGAGGCCAGGGGGTCTGTCCCTACCACAATAAAGCAAAGAGTGGCAGGACAGAGCTGCTCTGGCCAGGGTAGGCACACAGACCTGAGTGGCTGTGTGGAGAACAAAGCCTGACTTTTCTTTCTGATTTCCAAGTTACACATTCAGCACTTGACAATATCAAATCAGAATAAGCACTCTTATAAACCAAGCCCATTATAAGGCATGGCAACTTTACAAAACACAATTTTCACTGCACTGAAATTCTCATTCTCCAGTTAAAATTAATTTTGCTTAGAAACTCAGGCTTCACAATGAGATAAAAGCAGTGGGATGGGAATTAAATGTAAAATCTGGTCACCAGGGGAATTTGCTTTTAGGTCTTGATTGTCACTGTTCATGAAGATGTTTTACACCTTTCTCTGCCAAACATTTAGCAGGGAAGCTGGCACAGCTACAACAGACACAGTCTCTCCATCTGAACCTGCAAGACGCACCTGATGACAAACTACATGAAAAAACCTGTGACATGAGGTAGATATGAGACACTTGACTGGAAATAAAAATTCTCTCACTCTTCACTCCACACATGCAGAATTTGGGCAATATTTGTGCCTTTATGTACAAAGCTAAGACGATTTCTTGGTAGGAAAACATGACCATTTCTATGGGAAAGATGGGTAGAGTATGAAAAATAAATTAAAGGGGAAAAAAGTATTTAGTTAATTGAAAAAGAAAACTAGTAAAGACCAGATCAGGAAGCAGCAGTTCATATCAAACTATTAAACTGATGGATAACAAGCTCCAGAGGGAGGAATTAAACCAGTTGTATGAGCCTTCAAGTCTCAGAAGAGAATTAAAAAGCATAATGTCTCATGTTGGGAAGATTGAACCTTTCATATGGTTTGGACAAAATAAAATTTATAGCTTTGTTTGGCAGCCATAAGTATTTTTTTTAAGACTAAAATACACATTTTGCAGTTCTCATAAAAGCAAACTGTGTTTCTGCTGATGGGAATATTTCAAGAAATAACACTGCCCGCCAACCTACAGGTACACAGACAAACACACAACTGCAAGATCAGCAGCTGCCCCTTTTTCTCAGACTTCTGCGACCACAGCCATGGAAGCTGCCCCAGAGAACCACATAATCAAAAAGCTCTTATAAAAACCACACAACCCAGACAAACAAGGAAAAAAAACTGCCCCAGAGAAAGATACAGCCACAGAGTATAATTTCCCCCCCATTATATGATGGCCTAAGTGTACCAAATGTCACAAATGCAGCCTGTTCAATCACAATTAATGAACACAGACAAGTGGCAGCAGTGGCAGTAAACAAATTTTGTTCTCAATTGAAGGCCCCTTTTAGCAGAACACTGTGATCAGACTGGGTGCAAATGAGAAGGGCAGTGAAACCAGACACACTTGGCTCCCCCTGAGCCAAATCACTGCTGAGAATTCATCAACAATCCATAGCATGGTACGGATGATGGAAATGATTCTATACCGTCTGTGATGTACAGGTGTCTTTAATTATATTTTCCAAGCATGAGAAACAGCAGTCACTGGCTAGATACCATTAACGATAAGGAAGGGAAAAAAAAGATTAGAACACAAGAACAACTCAAGTTTGGCAACAAAGAACTCCTGTGTTCCCAAAGAGGCCCATTTCTTCATAGCCAGCACAGCCTGGAGAAGTCTGTCCTCTCCCATTTAGGCTGCGGTGGGTGGGAGGGTGAAGGAACTGCTCTATTGCACAAACTTTTCCAGATGCCCCTGATTATCCCCCCAGATGTGAGGAATGCATCGCTCTGATGTGGAGAAGGATGGAAATCAGGAGGTCCTGTAAAATCCTCACTGAACTCTGCCACTGCATGAACAGCCTGGTGCAAGAGCTTATCAACCCTAAACAAAACATAATAATCAACAAGATGCTATTCATAAGCAAACACTGTTTACATTTTCATGCACTAAACCCCAAAATTAAAAATGCAGCTTTACAGAAGGACCAAACATTTCTGCTGATAAGGGAAAGCAGATTTTTCCTTCAGCAACTTGGATGTATTCCAGCTACAGAAATCAATAGCTTCAGAGGTCAACAATGCAGAGGTGCAGGGGCTGAATCCTGAAGTGAGGAGACAGCTGACACTGGAAAAAAGCCCAAACTACATTGAAATTATTGGTGGCACCCTGACCTGACACAGCAAACAGAGGAGGGCATGTTGGTTAAGCTTTCAGTGAAACTGTCTGCAGGACTGGGAAAATGCAGAGCCACAGCAGGAAAAGCAAGTTATTATTAGCACTTTCAGTCAAAAAGGGTTCTGTCGGGGCAACAAAACTGCTAAGTTAGAAAAAGCAAGCGTTGCTTTCCCTGGGTGATACATCTGTGAAGAGGTGAGCCCAAAAGTACCAGGTAAGAAGCTCAGAATTTTTAGTCACGAAACTTACTGAAAAACAGTTGGGTCAAAGAGCAGACAAGCTATCCCCATTTGAGAGTGTACATTTATTCAGGAAAATGAAAAACTGGAGGAATATGACAAGACAGACAGCGAAAATGGGGAATGGAAACAAATTACCAGAATTAGAGGGGGAGCAAGTCATTCTTTTGTTGTGGGACTCCTTGACTAAGCTTTGAAATTTTCTCTCTGGTTCCCCCCACTAATGTCCAGCAGAACCTCCGAGTGCAGCCCCATTTCAGAATCTGGCATTGACCTCTACCGAATGACAGTCACAGTAACTTGGGACTTATTTAATAGCTAAAATTACAAAAGTTTTCCTAGATAACAGGACAAAAGGTTTGCTTTGCTAATAAAAAGGAAACAACTGTTGCTGAATAAGCAAAGGCTCATTTTCTGGCTATAAAATTCAGTATCCCCAATCAGAAAGGTTAATATCAGGGTCCTAAGTAGAACAGCTCTGCTCCTGTCAGTTACTTTCTGCAAACACAGTATGAGTTCTAATTAATGAAACAAATCGGTTCAGCCTGCACTACTGCGTAAGCCCATTATACTTTATGTGACCTTGAGGTGATTGGCTGTGTGTTTCTTTCCCTAAAGGGTGTATGGAGTTTTTTTGCGTTCTTGTTCGGCCTTTTCGTATCCATGGACTGTAGAGGGTCAGCTGCAGCAGTGATGCCCAGAAAGGAAAAAAGAAAAAGGCACACAGATGGCTTTCAGCTCATCCATCAGGACTCAGCCCTCACGAAGGGAAAAAAACCAAACCTTCCTGAAGCAAAAGTCCTGTATGTCAAAGAAGAAAATAACGCATCCTCCAGACTGAGACGCAAAGTGAGAGGCAACACGGCATGGACAACACCTGCTTGCCCTCCCAAAGCCTGCAAACTCTCTGCTTATCTTCTCTGATCCTATTTCTGCTGTCCCTGGGGAACTCAGTGCTTCATGTGTATTAAATTAATCATAGAGCTTTTACTGCACAAATGGGCCTTGCTGCTAAAGTGCCCCTAGCAATGGTTTGAGGTAGGTGGCTGCATCCTGGCACCACTTTCAGAATTCCCCCGAAAAGGGCAGCGTCCATTCTTTTTTCAGAATCTGTCAGGAGACTACAGCACAATGCTACAGAAATTATCTTACACATATAGCACATCAGATATAAAAGAGAAGCTTTTGCTGGGGACACTGGCACTCTCTATGCCGAGCTTCTATCAAGACAATGTCAAAAAGAGGTAGAAGAGGTCCTTGGTTTGAGTTCTCCGACAAAGATCAAGAAAAGTTTAAAAGCCTTAAAAAACAGATTATTTTTTTTCCTACCAAAAATTCATCTTTAATTTCGAGAAAAGAAGCTTGCTTGTATGACAGAGTTTACATGGCATGAAGGCATAGCCTGAGAGCTGTACCACCCATCTGCTAATCATGGTTACCTCAAGAGCAATGTGCACCCTGGGGCTGAGTGGCTGTGCAAGACCCAGAGCTGAGAGGATTACCTGGCACGTTTCAAACGCATGTAATCTTACTGAACTTTTCCATGTTTCATAAAACTGAATTTATTTGAGTGGTCCAGCCAAGCAGTTCAGCAATCTTTGGAAAAGTGCTAAGGACAACCACTCCAGCCTTGCTGCGCTGCCATTTCTCTGGGAGGAGGGAGAGGAGTGCTCACACTGGTGCTGCACAGCCACTGCACTGCCTGACCAACACAAACCAGCAACACGAATTTAACTCAGCTCAGGAACGGGCCCAAGATCATATTTCCATGGGATTAGCCAAGGTATATAGAGTTTATGCTTGCTGCAGGAAGACAGACAAGGACTTGATCTGATGGCAAGGCAAGCGGTCCAAATCCTAATCCCTGACCATTTTGGAAGGTATCTGAAGTGCTAGCATGAGTCCATCCCATGTCAGCACTCTGCATTATGTGGCTGAGGCATTTTTGATCTAGAGACCGTGAAACCCAGCTCACTGCCAAAACACAGCCCCACAGTGCACCCCTCCTGCTATTGCTCTTAGACATCTCCTATCTATTCCTGGCTAGGAAGGCTGTGCAAGGAGGGCTCAGAGAGCTTTCATTCAGACTCTGCCGTGCAGGAAGGCTCAGAGAGCCTTTGTTCACTCTGCTGCCCATCAGCATGTTGTAGTGCTGGGTGCCCACACAGCCCACCAACAGAGCCAACTGAGCTGGGCAGGTCCCCTCAACCACTACTTGCTCCACTGAAATGATGTTTGATAACAATCTCAGTCAGGAGGAAATATAAATGTGCTCATTCACCATGCAAGCTGCCCACAAAAACTGCCTCTGTTTCTTTCCACAACATCCCAGGTGAAAACGTTTTCTAGAGCACGGGGAGAGCCAAATGCACCTGCAGGTGAATTGGGCTGAGCGAGTCCACAGATGAACACGGCTGGGTTTTCTGCTCCCTCCTCCCCTCTCCAGGCTCCCATACAGTGCCAGCTGGGTTCAAAATCCTCCACTGATACTTTCTTGGCAAGGCTCTTTATAACATGTTTAAAAAAACTAATTATTAGAAACACAGCCCACCTGCTGCACATGTTCTTCCTCACTCCAGAACGAGTTGGGGGATCAGACAGAAGGGAAATAACAGTAGGACCAACTATTGACTTGCAGGTGAGAACAGGCTCATCAAAACCAAGGCAAATAACACTATCATGAGTAATTTTATGAGTCTCACATACCTCAATAAAAATTACAACGGGTGAGCTGTAATCTTCCCCAAAATTTGTTTCCTATTGAAATAAAAGCATTAGACTTCTGAATATCAGTTTAAAAGAAGGACAATCATTTGTTTCCACCTGGTACAATCATTTAATAAAATGCCTGTTGTGCCTCCAGGAATAATATTCTTTTTACCTTGGCAACAAACATTATTAGCCTGGGTTTGGACCACCAGTTAAGACCATTCACAAAGTGTTCCCTCTCTAAGTACACGACATTGAAAAAGAACAATTTGCCATATGGAATTTAAGAAATTAAAAAAGCATCCGAAAATGTGCAAATGATTTGGGGGAGAAAGGAGGGTTAAATCTAGCAGAAGGTTGAAATCACTTCACTATTGTAAATTTTCATCTAGCGTTTTAGTAATAAGGAAAAAGCAGTCTTGCTCTCTTTTCAACCAAATCCAAACTCCATACTTTGTAGGTGTTAAAATTAGCACCTTCAAGCTGCAAGGAGGTAAGGAGAAGAGACAGCTTCCAAACAGCAATAGACTGGATGCAAATACTCCCTGGTGCTGTAGTTAATTATCTTGCTGATGTTAATTAGCCTTGTTTGTCAACAGACAAAGAAGAATGAGGTGCTAGGTGTTGCAGAAGGGTTAATGTAGCTCTGTTGGTAAGACTGCTTCCTTTAAAGATGTCATTTACATAATGTGTAATAACTATTTCTAGTCTCTAGGCTCCAGAGCAAATATTTGAGTAATAAAAACAATAGTGATTATAGTGTTGCCTTTTTTTTTTTTTTTTTTTTTTGCTTTTTTCCCCTAAAGCACAAATAAGAGAAGAGAGAGGAATAAAACTGTCTATGGCAGAACTGTCCCAGTGGTACAGTACATTTTCCAACATTTTGATGAAGCAGTTTGTTTGGACAAAATAGCTGTGTGTTCATGAAACAAGGTTATTTAGCACTTTAAGCCTGGAGATGACATGTATTGTTTCCAAGCAGCAATTTGAATAGTAAAAAGAACACATTTTATTTTCCTTTTCCCTGTGTACTTGTAAAAATGAAACATAAGGAGAGATACATCTGATGGCATTTCTTGGAAACTCAGGGCACAGCAGCTTTAGTGTGCAGTGAGGTGGCACACACCCAGCAAAGGAACACTCAGGTACAAGGAGGATGGGAATAGCTGGGGGTACTGCCATTCCAAGAGAGAAGAAGTTCATCAGGAGGTTCAATAAGGCCAAGTGCAAGGTCCTGGACCTGGGTCGGGGCAATCCCAAGCAGAAACCATGCTCAGTGGAGAATGGATTGAGAGCATTCCTGAGGAAAAGGACTGGGGGGTGTTGGTGCATGAGCACCTCAACATGATCCACTCCACAAAGCCAAGGGCATCCTGGGCTGCATCACAAGCAGCGAGGGAGGGCATTCTGAAAGGTCAGTAAGA
This sequence comes from Grallaria varia, assembly GCA_013396735.1. Lineage (NCBI taxonomy): Eukaryota > Metazoa > Chordata > Aves > Passeriformes > Formicariidae > Grallaria > Grallaria varia. Next base: position 278,087 of record VWZG01007480.1, read on the forward strand.
GACATCACACCCAGAGTCCTGCTCACTGCCAGTGGCTTTGTGTTCAATGAGTCTCTTTAGAGCAGAGCTAGACAAAGAAAACATAATCATTTAGGCACAACTAAAATATTCCATGGAAACGTACCTATTTTGTCTAAACTCAGTGGAAAATATATAAAAATGAATATTCTTATAGAGGTCAAAATATTTCCTTTTGACATTTAAGCTTTTTAGTATAAGTGACATATGATTGTGGGGAAATCATAACCAATTATACTCCGTGCACATGCAGAGGTCATTCTTTTGCAGGGAGCTCCAAACCTAAATGGACAAGAAATATAAATGGAGATATAACACCCAAACATAGGACTAGACTGTAATACTTTCACTCAGATTAAAGAATAATATCTTATACAAAAAATCCTGCTAATGTCAGGAGTAGTGATGAAATAAAGGACCTGATTTGCCCCAAAAAGATGATGGCCTGGCTTAATGCAATCAAACTTAGGAAAGGCAAATATCCTGTGCAACCTGCAACTTGAATATATTTGTTTGCTACTTTTAGTTTCATAACAAACCTCGAACATTTCACTTTGTATTTACTTTGGCCAACTTCAGCCAGAAGCCTGAGGTTTCATCCCTTCCTAATCTTTCACAAAGTGATGAGGCACAGCTGTTCAGATCTGTTTTCCAGAGTTTTGCTAGTCCTCCCTCTGCACTGAATGTGATTGAGGATAAGTAATCAGAATTAAATTACTTCAGGGAAACAATCTTTTCTGGATAGCTACAAATCATGATCATTTTAAAGAAGGTGGAATAAAAAACCCCAGCCACTTAGTGAGAGAGTGATAGTGAAATTTACATTTGCAAGTAACTTTGCAGAGGTTCTGGCACCCACCGAGGGTCTAATGCATCACAGCTCCACAGCTTTAATCACCTACAGCTTTGTATGCTCTGTCTTTGATAGGGTTTTCCACTCCAAGCCAGTGGCCCATCTGGAAAAGGACTGCTCTCTTCCAGCAGCATTTTTCTCTCACACTTGTCCTGACAGGATGCTCCTGACAGTGCCAGACCCACAGCTCTTGAACACAAGGCTCCTCTTTCTGTGCTGAACAGACACAGCCACTCCAGCCTGCTCCCTGCCTGGCCTGGGGGCACGGGGAGCCCCGGCAGGGATAATCCAGCTCTCAAAAGCCTTCTTTACACTTGCTCCTGGTAGGAAGTGAGTGAGGCCACCACGCCACTGTGACAGCTCCAACCCTTGTCCCTGCTGCTGAGCTACCAACCAACTCCTAAAGGAGTGCTGCTTGGGAAGGATTTTACATCAGTGGGAGGGGGTGTCATCCCTCTGTCCCAGGGATCCACCTGAGCCAGGATTTTACATCAGTGGGAGGGGGTATCATCCCTCTGTCCCAGGGATTGATGGCTCTGACATGGCACAAAAGCAATGCCAAACCTGGAACATACAGAGCCTTCCACATCTAAATTGCTTTTCCTCTGTTGGCCATGACTGAGCACAATCAATGCTCTTTTAGGGTAAGATTCCAGCTTTTCTGGCATCAGGAGTGAATGGTTCAGTGCTCGGGATCACAGAATTAAAGAACATTCAGGTTTGGGGGACCTCCCAGTGTTAGAAGGCCCAGCCCCCTGCTCAGAAAAGGGCCAGCTTTGAAGTCAGAGCTTGGTCAGCATAAAATCTTGGCTGTACTAGAAGAAGGAAAAAAAAAAAAGATTGCTTTGTCTTTCTGAAAGAGGCTTCCAAATTAAGGCATTAACCTTCTATAAATGTTATATATATATATACACACACACAGATATATATATTTATTTTTCCCCCCAGTTTCTACTTTTAGGTATAAAGAACCTTTCATTCCAAAATCACTCGTCGTCTCATTGCAGCACAGCCACCTGAAACAAAACTTCCTTGGCCTGTTTTTTGCACCCCTTCCTGCCCCCAGCACTCCTTCAGGAGCTGCTTTTCTCCTCCAGCCCTCAGCAGCCAAGATTCTGCTCTGTGCCAGCCCATGGCTGGCTTCCTTCTCTGCCCCCCAGCCCCGACACCCACCTCCTGCCCACCCTCCTCTGGGTGCAGCCACATCACCTCAGAGCCTGAGCTAACAGAAGATTTATTAGGCTGGCCCCTGCTCCATTCCAAATTCCACTTTTTATATTAGTGAATCTCATTAGCGTGCATACATGGCCAGGCAAGAACCAAAGGAAATGCAGAGGTCACTCAGAGCTCCCATTAAGAGACATTTTAAAATCTTGCTTTAAGTATAGACATGAGAAGGAGACTAAAGCATTTTATCTGTGCCTAAAGGAATCAGTGGCAAAATTTGCCAGCTCTAATCTATGCAGCATATAGGTCTGTTATCTGCTGCAAAAGGCAAGATAAAAAAAGCAGCCCCCAGCAGAAACGCCGTGAAACAGCCCTGCAGTCAAACGTGTCATGAGAAATACAGCAAGGACAGGTTTTCCCCAGACGAGGGGAAGGACAGAAGTGTAGAAAACAGAGGTTACACTTCCTTTTTTGGGAATGATTCACTGTGGTTTTAAACAGCAAAAAAATTTGGTGTGTCAGCCACTGGCAGAGGAAAACGGTAAGTTGTATTATTTTCAGCTATATTTCTAAACCTCCGTTTAGTTTGGCTCCTTCCCCAGTCAGGTTGTTCCTTACCCTCGTGTCCTCCGCAGCGCTGCTCCCTCCTCCCTCCCTGCTGGGCAGCAAAGCACACACTGGGGACCAGAAACAAGAGGTCATTTAAAAAATACCCAAAGCTCAGGTTGAGTCCTACTCTCTGAGTGCACTTGAGGCCTCTTTTCTGATAGTGTTATGCTGCCTGTACACAGAACACCAAATTCTGGGGGTTTCTCATAAGGGCTGCAGGGTGATGGCAAATTAACTGAATTTCGAACACCGATTCCACTTACACCATCACTGCACGTCCCAGAAATTAGCACCTCTGAATCCTTGTCTTCGCAAGCCTGGCAAGAATATTTTGGGGGAAAATACTACTGCTTGTATCACACATACACAAAATTCGCTGTCCATGGAAATTACAGCCAATTTCAGCCTCAAGGCTGAACAAAACAACCTCTTTGTAGGAAAATAAATGGGAAAAACTCAATATAAAAATATTTCAGAAAATCACTGTTCTCACATGCTCTTTCCTGTCAGACACTTTCTCCTCTGGCTTTAACCATGTGCTTAGATTTTGGTGACAGAAAAGGGAAGAATTCCTGCTGCTGCTTCTTGCATGTCAATAGCATTAGTAACATCACTGTCTCATCACTGTCCATAATCTTGTCTTGCTGATGACACCAGATGCCAATTTTATACAAGCATTCCGTTAACATTTTATGTACCACAAAGCCCATGCGTTATTTTTTTAATGTAATATGCACACACATTCTCCATGAATTATTTTACCTTCTTTTACGACTATTTTGGAGCTATCTGTATCTCACAACCAAAGAAAACAGTGTTACAAGTGATCCGTGTTTAAACAGTGAAACTCTCAAATGAACGTCAACATTAAAAATGCTCCTATTACCACACAGCTCCTGGTGCTCAGCTTTCCTCGGGAGCCCTTCCCTCTCCAAGTTACACAACCTGCCTCAGGCTGTGGCTTTGAAGACAAATCCTCCAAGGCTCCAGGAGCAAACCCAAAAGCCTTGGAGCGATGGGTACCTGGGGGTGCCAACACCTCCACTCTTCCTATGGGAACCTGTTCCGGGAATTTTACTGATAGGGAAGAGAGATTTCAGTTCTGCACAGCAGGTTCAGCTGTTCCAGTAGCAGCCCACCACCTACACCAGGGGTCCTGCTTCCCCAGCCTCCTGCTCCTGAGCCACGCAAGCTCCTGAAGGCACAAAGACCCTCAAACACAGAGACTCTTCCTGCCAGTGCAACTGTGCCCACTGCAGAAGAACAGAGCAAGGGGACTCCTTCTGAAGGCACTGAGCCTTTAGGCTGGTTTAACATTACCTGTAAAGCACACTCAACCCCTCAGGGACTCAATTCTTGTCCCCAGCCAAGGTCTCTGCCCCCGGAGGTTTTTGCCCAGCCCAGCCCTGCAGAGTCAGCTCTCTGGCCACAGCAGGGCTGCCGTGCTTGGTTTTCTCTGCAGTGCAATCCTGTGGTGCAAAACAGGGAATACATTTATTCTTCATACAGAGGCAGAAGAAAAGACAATTAATAAAAGGAAGGGTAGACTTTTTTTTTTCCTTTTTTGTTACTAGCTAGTGAACAGCAAATCTAGACAGATGCTTACTGCTCTGTGAACCTGCCCTCTTTGCACACTGACCATTTGTTCCAACCTCTTCTTGATCTGTCACTTGCCCCTTTATTTAACCTAAGTTTCTCCTGTGTCATTCCTGTTAGTAGAACTGGTTTCCTCTGCTGTTTCTGCAGGGTGCTCTGGTGGCATCCTGGAAACACATCATCCACCCACAGTGATAAGGACGTGAAGGGGCCCTCATTGCTCCACCAACAGATTAGACCTCAGGTGTGTCCTGTACCTGTGAGACCTCCAAGAGAGCTCCACAGAACTGGTATTCCAGACAACTCGCATTTGACTGCCTCCCCCAGAGCCTGCTGTGAGTCAGCTCTGCGAGGTGACTGCTGGAAACAGGGTAAGGTCTGCACTGTCACAGCCCTGCAGTGTGCACAAGACTGGTGTTTCAGAAAGACAACCTGCAATGGCCACACCTACCTATCCCTCTGAAAAATTTCCAACTGGTTCTCGTTAGGCAGTATTTTTCAGGCAGAAATAGGATCTTTGTTGGGAGGAAAAGTCTGCCAAAAGAATAGACACAGGCTGGGTTCCAATGATGGATAAAAAAAGATAGCTCTCATAAGACCAGGAAAAGCAATTCTCCAAGCTAGAAGTGATCCTGCCTTCAGAACAAGCTGTCTCACATGGTCTTTGGGAGGGAAGCCATGATGCTGATGGACATGCATCAAGCTACCATGGAAAAGCAGAGATGGTGGAGGGGGAAACACCTCACCACCAGCTGGGTGAGGAGAGAAGAAAGGGTGTCCTGAATATCAGAAAGGATGGGGTGAAAAATACCATTAATACCACTACAACCTCCATGGGTCACAGCCTTGCGCCACAAGCAACGTTGAGCCCTGCACATCCTTTACTTGTCCTTTACCACAAACACATCTTGAGTGAACTGAGGACATGCTTGAACTTTCTGAGGTCACAACACTATGGTTGCATCTACGATGGAGTGAACAGAGAATATACCTGTTGGTCAGACAGATCACTACACCGGTGGTCTAGCAGGGGATATTGCATTGAAAAAAAGGATGCCAGCCAGAAAGGTAGGCATGGGAGGGCTGATGACACAGAGCTGGTACAATCAGTACTAGGATGTAGGAATAATCCATGATGACCAGCAAGACTTCAGAATCTGACAGAAAAAAAATCATGCTGGTTATTAACAATTGAGGCCATTCTCCAAGAGTCCCTAAGCACTGCATGTATTCCCTCAAGGACTGTGACAAAGTGTGGCAGTGATCCTGTCCTGCACATCCAGGGCAGTGACTGGATGATAATCTGCAAGAGACCAGCACTGGCGCCGGGTTATCGAGTCAAGTCTCAAAGATAAGGCAGCCAGTGGGCCCTGCAGCCACCTCTGCTGACCACAGTGTGTTTGCCTTCCTGCCCTTTCCCTGGAGCTGCCTCAGCAGGGCTGCAGGGGACAGGAGGGACACGGTGGGTGCAGATGCTGGCAGGGTTGCAGGGGGACAGGAGGGACACAGTGGGTGCAGATGCCTCAGCAGGGTTGCAGGGGGACAGGAGGGACGTGGTGGGTGCAGATGCTGGCAGGGCTGCAGGGGGACAGGAGGGACAGAGTGGGTGCAGATGCTGGCAGGGCTGCAGGGGGACAGGAGGGACGTGGTGGGTGCAGACGAGGAGCCAGGGAGTGCTGCACTGCTGCTCGGTGCTGGGGCGCCCCGTGCAGTGCACGGCGTGGGTGTCCCTGGGTGCTGAGGGGTGCCCCAGCCTGTCACACCTCACAGGTAGCACAAGGTGAGGTCTGAAGTCCAGGCTGAGCTGAAATCTGCAGGGCAACTCACATCTTGACGTTACATCCAAACCCAGTTTTCCTCTCTTATGCCACCCTTTATTAATTTTTCCTCTAGTGTTATTGCTTTATGGTGTACATTTTTTCCCAGGAAAGAGGCAGGTCTGCTCTTTTCACCAGAAAGGGCCATTGTTATTTCAACTATCAGCTTTTCCCTGTGTGCCCTAACAACCTCTCACAGCACTGTAATTATCCAAACTGCAACAGCATCTCACGACCCACATACAGACAATATATACTAACACATTTAATGGTCTTAACTACCAAAAAGCCAAAGGTTTGCCCACCCACCCACCTTTCTTGCTATTTGTTCCATTTGGTATCCGAATGTCAGCGTTCATTGCCTGCGAAATGACTGTTGAGCCACTGATTATGGTGTGGTGCATTTCCTTTGAGTGACAGTGTCTGCACAATGACTTTTCTCCAGCACACTCGGCAGTCAGCATTAAATATTCTTGGCATGCACCCTGAATAACAACACACATACTGAGACCTGCCAGCATTGGAAAGTCCCTAAGTCCCAGGAGCTAAGATTAATTGCCAGCTATTCTTAAAAATTTCTCACCACTCCACCCAGTTTCTTGGGTCTTCCCACCCACTACAATCTTACAACTGCCTTTCTGGAGTTTCATAAAACCTCCCAAGACAGTTTCAGATGAGTGGAGAGCACTTCAGCTCCCCCTTGAATGAACTGACTTCCCATGCCAGCACTGCTTTCCTTGACTACAGAAAGAGGCTTGAGGGGGTAAAGTTTTACCCTCTCTGTTACCACTCAGGACTCTTCCTCAGTTAATTTCTTTCTGAGGAAGCAGATGAAAAAAACATGACTTTTAAGAAAAAGACAAGAGAAAGCCCTCCTGTAACCTACTTAACTCCTCTTTTAAACCAAGGTATGAAGACAAGTCCTGTAAGATGCTGAGCATCATTTACTTCCATCAAGTTCAGACAAGATGAGAGCATTTGTAGTAGATTACAGCCTCAGACCCTCTCACTGCTAAGTCCAGGTTTATGCCAGTAGTGGGAAAACACAAAAGGAATAATAACAATAACATCACCTATTTATTCGCATAGACCACCCTTTTGTTCACATCACGTTTCTCTCTGAACAGCAGAAATTTCACAATTATGAACCATAAACCCCTTTGCAACAAGGACTCCAAGTATTATGAGAAACAGGGGAAACAACCACACAGGAAATGAGAAAGTCCCTCTTCTGGCATTTCTAACTGAAAGGAAAGCAGGAGGTATGAAAAACCTTCACATACTTTTCTCTTTGGCTTTCTACCCACAGTGGTTAGGATCAGCTTTGAAGAACCACCAAAGTTTTTGATCAAAGTTTTCTGGATAAGACAACTTGGCCCATTAAAGTTGAACGGCCTTTTTTTTTTTTTTTAATGAAAGGTGTGGGTTTTCCTTAAACAGATGCCTGTAAAGGCATCTGACTCCTGAAGGCTTGAGCATCCTGGTTTAACCAGTTTTAGTCAATGAGTCAGTTTTCTGACAGAGCATACCAAGAAAAATGCAGCTCATTTGCTCCTTCTCTCACAAGTTTCTCTCCACTGTTTCCGAGCTCACCTGCTATTATATTTAGGACAGATCTGAGCTAGGAACTCTAACAGAGGCTTTATATTACTCACCAAAAAAGACTGTTATGCTGCCTATTTCTATTTTAGACCTTTGGCTCCAGCCCCAGGCGTTCAGCTATTAGAGCAAGCATTGCCAGACTTTTGTTTTTCTGTCAGCTTTTCTTTTTTTCTCCAAAGGTGCCTAAGAAGCACTTGAAAGACATTTCAAGTAGTTGCCCATGCAAAACACACTTCCTAGCTATCCTGTGTGTATAATTCAAACTGCCTGACTGCAGTACTTATAACTGCATTTGTATCTGTACATAACTTGAGCATCGACACCTGGAAAAAACTCTCTCAAAATCAAACAGGCAAGCAGGCAGCACCAGCTTAACCTCCAAGCAACTTTTCCAGCACAGTTTCCATAATGGCCTATGCACACAAGCAGATGTAGATCTTTATTGTTTTACTATCTGATTGAAATACAATGCTTTTTAAAATGACTGCTCACGGGTATAGAGACACAGCCACCTAAACCCTCATTCAGCCTTGGTTTATACTAGGTGGTGTTTGGAGTACACTGTCAAAAGTCCCAGATCTACTTTCATCCTCCAACACTTGAAGTTAATGGGTTATAAATCACACATCTAAAAGGAGTTCCAGTCACAAGATATTATTTCAGCATAAATATTGAAGCAACTGGGTGTTGATTAACATATTTCTTTCAAGCTTCAGTCATCAAGGTTAAGTTAAAGAAACAGACTTCTTGTGATGTTCATGAATATGATGAAAAGCCACTTATGGACCCTCTCTATAAAGCAGTAGTAAGAATCAATTACAAAATAGTCAGGGCTCGGAAGAAAATCAGGTTGAAACACAGCAGTAAAAAAAAAAATTGTCAGAAGTCAACAGTGTAAATTTTAGAAATAAACATTAGAGAACTGATGAAGTCGTAGTACCATACTGATTCAAACTGCTGGGCATGTTTTGGAAGTGGAACACTTTTTTGGAGCAGACTGATCAAACTGATGCTCTATTAACAAGACTCAAAACTCGCATTTGGTGGAAAGCCCATTAGCTACCTGCCATGTGGCATGGCCTGTGTTTCAACAGCTTCTCATGGTTTAGGAGTGCCATCTTTGCTCACTGCAGTGATTTCACAGACACCCTCTGGCAGGGGCTAAAAATAGGGAACAACAGGAAGCTTCTAGTGCACCCCTTCCCTATCCTCACTCACCCACACTCTATCTATCTATCTATCTATCTATCTATCTATCTATCTATCTATCTATCTATCTATCTATCTATCTATCTATCTATCTATCTATCTATCTATCTCACAACACCCTGCCCCAAAAAAACCCTCTCCAAAATATATCTCCATATTAGTCAAGCGATTGATTTTTAAATGTAATATTCTTAAACCAAGCCAAATAACATACCTTTTCTGCTGTTTTCCTGTAAGAGCTCTCTCTCTCCCTCTGGGGGAGACCTGGGCAGGCTTGACCAAGCAGGCTTGCTTCTAAGAAGGACTCTCCCCAACATCTGGCCCTCCAAGAGCAGGGAAGGCTTGTTTGGAGCCGGAGCATGATGGAGTCACACAGCACTGACAAGAAAAAATGGATCAGGTAGCAGTTCACACTAGGGAAATGGCTATTACATGGATCAGTGCGTTTCAATCTAGTATTTGAAAAATAAAAAGGGCAAAAATGCTCTTTTTTGTAGTCTTCAGTTTAGTGGTCCTTTTAATAATCACATCACAGATGTTTTCAGACCCACAGGTAGGTGAGCAGTGTCACAAAGTGTGCAACACTAACTGCTCTTGAAACAGTGCTATTTTTGAAAGGAGACATGAATCTGGGAAATTCATGACCAATTCTGCAACTGAAGATAGCAACAATCTTCCTTATAGAAGAATCCAAATCTAAAGCAACTCACCACCCAAAACTTTTAAGAGCACATGAATGTAAAGGACAAAAGATTTTTGGTCATATTAAGAAGTGAGGAATGTAACAATTAGAAGCAAGGTCACCTTCTCCCTGTTCAAGTTCTTTGTAAGTAATACGATGTGAAAAGAAAGTATGAGACCTCAGAGTCACTTATCCTCTGGCTCTGCTTTTCTCTAATTAATTAAATGAGTGCAAAGCAGGCGCTCTGGGCCCATAGATCAGCATCAGTACAATGCATTTCAAAACCACTCTGAGGGCAACTCCAAAAGCCAATCACAGGATACTTATTAAAGAGGCCTTCTGATGTAAAAACCTAACAGTAAAAACCTGCTGGATGCCCCAAATTACTCAGTTGCACCTCATTAAATTATATCAGTTGTTTGTTGCCAGCATATTCTCCACCTAGCCCGATGGCTTTGCCACCAAAGCGGCTGGAAACCTGTTTAATTGCTCACTTGGGTTTTTTCAAACCTCTTAGGCAATGGGTGGCATACTGCAATTTGTTAGAAAAGGCACTGAGGATATATTAATGCAGAAGCAAATGGAAAAAAAAAAACCAAAACAAAACACCAAACTACAGAAAAAAGCACAAATCAGAAAATCAATGCAGCTACATTAAAGTTTTTACTAGGTTTCTTTAAGGTACATTTGCTTTCATGTTCTTGCCCAAAGAGCTCTCGGGTAAGGAAACATTCATAAGTTGTTTCCTGAACAAGTCTCCTCAATTACTGCACTGCCTCTGCAATTCAAACACTTACAGAATTCTTTCGAAGGGCAGCAGCAGCATTAGCAGAGCAACTGGGGTGGTCTTGTTACTTTAAACCTCTTTGAAAATTCACAGCCTGCAATCATCTCACATGCCAGTGTCCACTCTGGCTTGGAGGCAGAGGGAAAAACCCACTCTGGAGAGGGCTATTAAATAAACCCTGTTTTCACAACCGTAAAACCCCTAATAGTTTTGATTCACTGAAGCAGTGCTCCCAAACAACTCCCTTTGTTCTCAATCACTTTTATAACTGTCTCAAACTAAAAAGCCAGACCAGAATACCTGTCTGTGTGTGTACACACACATAAATTACCTCAACAGACCAATTTTTTAGGACTACTTGTCAGCATGGAGTAATTTTTTATTTTTTATTTATTTTTTATGTTTCAAGAAGACTCATTTGACTCCAAAAATAGATTTGAATCACTTTGCTCCTCCATACTTGACAACACTCCTTTGTTAGCATTTCTATATTACTTGGATGACATACACACTTAATGACAAACACAGACAATAAGGCCCTTGGAGTTGTGCTGCTGCAGATCCATTATCAGTCAGACACTCCTGTGCTTATTCCAGTTTTAAGGGGGAAAAATAATCTCCAGTTCCTCTTCACTGGAAACGCCAGATACATTTTTCATATATAATAAAAGGAAGTTTAGGGCCAAAAGGAAAAATATTTAAAATGGATGGGCACAGCACACAATGCATTCCATTCAGTTTCTGTTCTTGTGCTTACCAAACTCGAGCTGAAACATTAAGCACTTAACCCACAAGATGCAAAGGGATTTTGAAAGACCTCTCTTCAGGGATGGAAATAATTATCTCCCAAGCTTTAGGTTCCAAGGGCTTAGAAGCGGGACTGTACAAAGGACTAATTAAGTTAGAAATGGCACCAGTCCCCTGAAAAGGTGAATTTGAGGGCTGCAGTGCATTGTGAGGAAAGAACAAGTACTGCTTGTACAAAAATAAAAGAGCTCACTAGAGAGTCACAGATTTGGGTTCTCAGCCCTCAAAACCACCAGCCTCATGCTTGCTGCAGGCACAGAAGGAAATGCTAGTGCAAGGAAGAGTGGTTTTTGGGGTCAGGCAACCCTGAAGGAATACAGAGGAAAGCCCAGAAGACAGCCATCCCCAAAAGAATATCCAAAGCACCTGGATGGCAGGGCACCTAGAAACCCTTGCTTTCCTGTGTTACAGCCAGATCTCCTGCATCTCCCTTTCCCATGTCCAGGGTCCCATCTGGGAGATTAGCACTAATGAGACATTCAGATGGGTAAACATTACAAAATTCAAAAGTACATTATAAACACAGGGAAAGGGAAAATAGAGTTGTTTAATGGAATGCTTTTTATGCCCTCGTCCAACACCATACAGTACTCAGTAAAAATGATGTAAAATTATGATGTAAAAGACCAACAACAGCTCCTTTTATATGCTTACGTGCATATGTGCATGCCATGTATGTGCTTTACTGCAGGACATATGTAAAGAAGTAGTAAGCGAATAAATGCCATTCTATTTCACAAAATGGGCCAGTTCCTTAGTTGTGAGAGCACAGGATCGTTCCCACAGGGTACAGTATCAGTTCTCTACCCTTGCCATGTTCTTCAGACTCACTGCTTTTGTTAAGCTTGACAGGCAGGAGGAAAGAAGCTTCCACTCCTCTTATCAGCACAATTAATCACAGCACTGCTTTAGTCACTGAAAGCTGACTCAAAACGGGTCAGGAACTCTTGGCCATAAACTCACCGAAGATTAGTCATCTACCCTCAGTAAATATCTAATAGGAGGAAACAGGGAAGGAAATGGAAAATGGAAATAGGCTCAAGACTCCTGTAGACTCTCTTGGTACATTACATTGCATTGCTTAAACAGCTTTTCATAGAGTGTGTTCTGATATTTGGGTACAATTAGGCTTTTAAATTGTCAAAATTGACAGTATTTAATAAAGCAATGTCAAATTTGCTTGAAAATTCTGAGGGAATAAACATTACAGATTGCTGTACATTTATGAAGTGAAGTATATGTTCATGTGATATTTATGCAAGATTTCTAGTTAAAAATAAAGAAAGAATAAGAGAAAGAGCATGTTTGTGCTGGAGACAAAGGCATTTCAAGTATGAATCTGCATGGTGCTAGAGGTTAGAAGAAAAGGAGTGTCAGCATCAATCAATTTACTTTCCAGTTAGGTGAAGTCCCAAAGTCAAATCTAAGTGGAAGTCAATAAAAATCACTCCCATTGAAACAGTTTGGGCCACAGCGGTTGTGTCAAATCCCAAACTGGGCACACACCCATGACAGATGCAAATAGCAATTTGCTATCAGCTGGAGAGCAGCCATGAATTACAGCCCAAAACACTCCAAACAATTTCATCTTCAAGGTTTCACAGAAAGGCATAGCACAGCAGGGAAAGCAGCTCCCAAGAACAGGGAGCTGAAGTTTTGTGTGTCCTTTTGCAAGAGTGGCTCCATTTTTTTTCTCTACAGCAAAACTCTGCCATGGATCGAATGAGAACAACACTATTGAAATAAATTGTGTTCATCACAGGAACTCAATTTATTCTCTGTACTGTACCAAAGAAGCCCCGTGTCTGTTGTTCATCTCCAGGTACCTGCTCTCTGGCCAATTTACAGTGTTTATACAGTTATTTACCTCATTATCCACACAGGCTTCCAGAATGGCAAGGGTCATCAAAAGTTTGCAGGAAGTGAGTAAGTAAAATTGTTTGACTGAACCAGCCTGCCAGCTCTCCACCCAGCCAAGGTCAAATAGCTGCGGGGCTGTGTGTGGCACAGTGGGTTGTGTCTTCTTTTCATCTCTGCTGCTGTGAAAACGTTTCCCTTTGCTGGGAAAAAACCCCACAAACAAAATATTCTGTCCCTATTACCTGACAGGACGTTAAAAAAATAAAGCGAATACAGGTATGTCCAAAGGATGGGTGCAAGATCCTGGACAAGTAACAAGGATTTGACAAGGTACCACTAATAGTTCATGATGAGACAAATTTATAACTTTGACCTTTTAGCTGAAACAAAAGGCGAAAGAATCTTTAGGGCAGCACAACCACTTACTCCTCTGAAAATGAGAAGCACTGATTATTATCCTAGCCTAGGGGGAAAAGTACGATTCAAAAATTGCTTGTTCTTCTGACAGTAAATCTTGAATGTTTTTAACAAAAGTTTCTCCCCTTCAAGAAGTATTTCTTGCTTGAAAAAACAGGACAGCACATTAATACAGGGCTTTAGATATCCTTAAAGTCAGGTTTAATTGGGGCAATTCCCTCCAGTGAATTGAAAGACAACATTTGTCTTCACTGCCTGGCTGGAATGCTAAGCTGAAAGCAGGGCTGAAATGTCAAGGTAAAATAATGCTAATAATTATTCTGAATGTTACATTCCTCTTGACCTTGGAATTTAAGAGGCTGAGATGAAGGCCTTCTGTCGAAAGTCAGGAAGTCATCTGGAGACTTCATTGACATTTATGATTAATACAATCTGGCAACGTTAGGGGAGGAGACACAAAATATGTGATTAGCTTCCAGCACAGGGTAATTTCACCGTATGGTGGTGTGGGATCCTCAGATAAAGAGTACAAAACAACACATCACGTGCAATATTACTGCTGGTGCTCTTAAGTGAGAACATGAACCAGCTTAATGCAACAACCCCAATCTCTACAAAATAAAATTCATACCACTGCCGTGAAAGAGAAGAAAATTGTCTCCATTTCATACTAGTAATGATTTCTTGTAAGACACAAAAAATAGGGCACAAAGCCCCCAATCCACTATTGTTATCACAGAAGATTTTCCACTTCATTTGCAACTTAACACTAGAATGATAACTCTGTGGGGTGAAGATTTTATAAATTAGTGTCCTGAAGAGACTCTTGTAGACTTTATTTGCACCTCACTTGTGACAGACAATGCCTCTCCCGCTGCTGGCAAATGCAAGGCAGTGAAAGCCCCAAGTCTTATGGTCAGTGTCAGAGGAGACTGTCCACTAAACTTCCCCAAAACACAGTGGAAGGGGCAGCACCCCTTTGATCAGATTGTACTCCAGGAAAATGAAACATCCAAACTGGTGACAAAAGGCAGAAGGAAGGCAAGTGTTAGTTCACATCTGCAGAGTTAACCCTTGCGACAAGCTAAGGATTCAAGGAAATAATTTGCTGACACATCAGGCTCCACGGGCTGTTCTTTCAAAATCATCTCCTGAAATTTAGCCATTTTAAGTTTGTACAAACATGTGCATTTGAAGATCTAACCTGTTGGGCATGCTGACAAGAAAAGGTCCCCTAAGAACATGGGACATGCCCCAGCAATGCCATGCAGTGGTGAGAGCATGTCTGGTTCTCTGTCCTGGTTCCTGAGTCAGACCTGGGCTGTTTGCCTTGGGAAGGAGATAAGAGGGGGAAAGTAAGGCAACACAGGTATTCACAGGGAAAAGGCAATTTTCTTAAGTTACTTTGGAACTAAATCAATTTGAAGCAGTGGAGATACCTCACCTTGGAGCATGTCTACTGGTCATGTAAAAATAACATGTTTTCTCCAGCTGTGGTTTTAATTGTGGTCCGTACAAATCTTAAATACACATTTGCATAATGAAACCCTACAGCTCATAAAGCCAATTATAGACTACTGAATAAATGGCAGAATGTTTAAGGATGATCCAAATAATGATTCCAATCCCTACATGGAGTGTTTATAGTCTTTAGTCTATTAAGTGCTATGCATGACCATCCTAAGAAATATCTGAAAAAATCATGTTAATAGATTTTACTAAAAGGAGTTTGCAATTATTCCAGCATATTGAGGACTTTTCCATTCTGTCTGAGCTAGAAACCTTGTTGAATTTCTTTTGTGAAATGCTTTTCACTTCCAAAATTTATTTCCAACTCATGAATTTTCTATTAAATGCAAAGAAGATAAGACCACAGAAATGGTAAGGGTTCTTCAAATTATGAAAACTGAATTCATATTTTGACTTATGAATTCAGTAAATATTGTACAGACATTCCAAAAAGAATAGCAATGCCTTGCCTAAATAAAGCAGGCCAGGTTTTTGAAAATGAGGGAAAGCATAGAGTGCTACACGACTGTTTAATTTTAATATTCAGTCCCTGCTACACATATGTACATGAAGCATCTCTCTGCATATGTCAATACAGCAGAAGACACTAAGCCAGCCATCTGTGTATTCTATATCCTCTTTATATAAATACAGTAATTGCCCATTTATTCTCTAGGAATATTTGCATGGTTTTCCACATTCTTCTCCAAAGAAAAAAACATAAAACCCTGCATAAATTCAGTATGTAACCAAATGAGTGTTTTTGTATATAATTTGCATCGAAACGCCAATGCTAGCAGGACTCCTGCAGCAAGGGCTGCTCTCTGCAGGGACAGGTACCCCTCCTGCCACCTCGGGAATGCAGCACGAGCTGGAGCCCTGCCACGTGTTCCTCTGCCTGCACGGGCAGCCAGAGGGCTCAGAGCGCAGCAGGAGCCAACTGCACCTCCACACCTCATCCTCGAGTGGGACCACAGGAGGATGCAGGGACGAGAGGCACTGGAGCTGCCCAAAATGTGCTGCAAATGTCATTAAGCCCCGAGCAGGAGCTGGCTGGCAGGACA
Source organism: Grallaria varia (assembly GCA_013396735.1). Lineage (NCBI taxonomy): Eukaryota > Metazoa > Chordata > Aves > Passeriformes > Formicariidae > Grallaria > Grallaria varia. The sequence goes on from VWZG01007480.1 coordinate 294,084, forward strand.
CAGGCACTCCTGAGCGACACGGGCCACCTGGCCCAGCCTGTTGGACGTGGAAGGGCCGTGGGAGCTGCTGCCAGACTGTTTTCTGACCTCACCCAGTTGGAAAATGGCCAAAGCAAGGTTTTCCACGAGGTGGCTCTGCCCAGAAGAGACTGAAAGGCACAGACCTACGCATTTTTTCCCAGTGACAGTCCCTGCAGCAGCCCGGACCACCAGTGGGAAGAGAGAACTGATCTCTTCCCCAGCTGGGCAGCATTTTGAACACACTTGGGAGTCACGAGCAGCCAACAGACCACTCGGAGAGTTTGGAAACACTCGGAGAGTTTGGAAACACTCGGAGATTCAACCAACAGTAAAAGGCAAACATCTGAGTCCATAACCCTTTGCCCAGATCAGAAACGCTCTGGAGAGCTGAACAGGAAGGTGGATGAGGAAGGAAGTGCAGGGTTAGTGACAAGTGCCCTGCCAAGGCTCCCCAGCCTGCCCTCCTCAGCTGCTGCCAGGAGCACTGGCCAACAGTGCCTGTCATCTCCAACTCAAATGCTTCACAACACTCACACACAGGCATCTTACATGGAAATAGCTGCAACAGAGAGAGAGCAGTGTCGTGACTGCACACCCCTATCAAGCACCCGCAACTGTATTTGGACACAAAGGAAACATGGCCTAAATCTGTGTTTTTGTAAAAAAAAAAAAAAAAAAAAAAAAAAAAAAAAAAAGGGACAGGAGAGGAAAAAGAGGTAAATGGGAGTATGAGGTTGAGGTCCCCTTATTGGTGCGAGGCATATACAGTGGCTGGGATACAATCTTGAGGGGATAAGGTTGTATGACAGAAGAGGGTGAGGGACACGTTGTCATCAACATGCAATAAAGGCAGGAGTCCCTGGGCTGGTCACCCCATTTGGTATCTGTGGATGCTGCCAGCTATGGATGCTCTGGGTATGTTTGGCCACCACTGCTGGCTGCATTAATTGAAGGTATTAAGATTGGGAACTCCAGGCTTGAATTTCCAAAGGTAGATGTTGCCACAACTCCCTCTGTAATTTCTTTGGAGGGCTTGAAGCAGGGGCAGGGAAAACAAAAAGCATTGGTACAGCACTTCACAGCACAGCAAAAACTGGGCATCCATCACGGCCTCCACAGATGATGAGGACTTCTCCACAGCAGTAATATTTTGCTGCATGTGAAGAAATAGTTCATGGGTATAACAGAGTTCCTTTGGTGGGGAACAATCTGGACAAAATGACAACTATAACATTTGGAATAGTTACTCTATTGAGAAATTTTCCATTACCAACCTTACTACTGAAGGTGTTGTTGAGAAATTTCTTTCACTGATGAATCTTACCAAGTTTCCAAACAACACACTGGGCCACAGTCCTGTAAGAAATTAATGTACTTGTTTCATGGAGTCTAAAACCACCTGGTGGTTTTAGGAGATTCAGTATTCTCAGCACAAGAACACTAAACAAGTCAGAAGGAAATAGTGGAAGTAGAGCCTGAACCTCCTGCTCACAGTCCTGTGGTCTAATAGACACAGGACATTTCTACATCCAGCAACACAATCTTTGGGACCCATGGTTAAACATCTACAAATTCTATACTGACACCCATCTAAAGATTACTCAGGAGACACCAGTGATGAAAAGCACCTGCAGCTGGTCAGCACATCTTGCTTTAATAACTGTGGCTGAAACAGAAAAGAGCATTTTTGCACAAAAAGTCAAGATTATGGTAGCGTAAGTTTCTTCAATACAGCCAGTTCCAAAGTATGCAGACAAATAAAAAGCCACAAAACATAAATCAATAAAAAAAAACCAAATCAATGTCAGCAAAGGTATTGAACTCTAAAGAAATGTAGGCTAGGGTTTCTGAGAGGTGCTGCATGCTCCTATGAGTTCCCCAAAACTATCTTATCCTGGAGGCAAAACCCTGAAACCATTAAAAATATATGAAAACAATGCCTGGAAGGCTTTCCAAACACCCATGCCCTCCATGCTGTCCTCGTTGCATCTCCTCAGCTGCCAAAAGCTGAGCCTTCCCCAGTTCTCCTGGGAACTCCCAAGTTCTCTCCTTAGGCTCTGGCATGGGTCACAATGCCCTGGGTGGCAGCAGGGCTTATCCATGGGGCTCTGACAGGGGCCACCACTGCTGCTGCTTCCCTCTCTTCTTCTAACAAAGAGCAAGTGCCACAGTATTGTCTGTCTGGATTGTAAGAACAGAACAAACTTCAAAGAAAAGGAGGTTTAGAGCCATAAATTGTCCCTACACAGCTCTCCTACCTATTCCCTGTGAAAAGAGTTTAGGAGCTTGAGGCTCCTCAGACCTCTCACTAAGGTTTTTACACGAGGAAATAGCTTCTTAGCAAGTCTTATGCCCCGATCTGAAAGACATTTTAAATTCTTTATAGTCCTTCTGCTTTCCAGTAAAAACAAAACAAGCTGTTTAACTTCATTGCAGTCTGATAGTTAATAGCTCCTGTATTGTCCCTTAATCACACCAAAAGGTCTACTGAAGGATGTATCATTGTTTTAACTTCCTGATAGCTTTTTTTTCTTACACGGCCTGTCACTAAACTAAATTAACTGTATTTGTATTGTAACCACACTTTGTGAGTTTTTAAAGAGACATGACACAGACCTTTTAAACCCTAAGTGGCCCACAAAGAAGGTGAAGGAGAGAAGGGTTATTCCATGTCTCTGCAAGAAGAAGAACTAGGGCAACCCCAAAGGAATAGGCAGGTGGGGGTTCAAAGCCAAGAGAAAGGGATGCTTTTTATGCAGTGTGTTGAGAGGGTTATTGTGCTCTCCTTGCTGCAGTGTTAAAATTTAACTGGCTCAGACAAATCTGGAGAATTCCTGGAAAAGAGTTTACACAAAGACTCACTTTGGTCCAGAAAGCCCTTGAACCACGAGTCACTGGAGCCTGGGACAGCACTGGTGGGAAATGCTGTGCCATGCTCACCTGGCTCACACGCTCTGTGCCTGCATCCACCAGCACTCGCTCCTCCCACACCTGCTCCTGGGGCACAGAACCTGCTCCAGGCTGACCTTCCACGCCCCACACCCAGGTGACAGCCAGACCTCAGTCTGGAGATGTGTCTGCCACTGAAGTGACAACACTGGCTACTACACGAGATTTTGGCTAAAAAGCCAAGAAGTGACGTGGAGACGAGACAGCAAGTGAGTGTTATCCAGAAAGGCAGGTGCTGTGGACTCATCGTGGAGTTAGTCCATGCCCTGTCTGTGTCTCTGTGGAGAAAATCAAGGACTTCCAAATACAAAGAAGCCACTGTTCTGTACTAACACAATCGCTGGTGTGAGATATCAACGACTGAAAGAAACGTATGCCTTCGTGTTTCCCCCACGTTGTAAAGTACACAAGACTGTATTTTAGGCTTTGATAATTCCTTTCTTGATTTGCTAAATTTTGTTGCCATCCAAGCTACTAATCTGTTTTGCTTCTTTTCCTCATTTTTCCGTAGTTCCACAACATCTCAACACACCCTGTCATTACCTCAGCAAATCTCACTTGATTGCTATAAACACAGCTCTTCTGGAGCTCCTTCAGTCTTAGATTCTCTGAAAACAGGAATATATTTGGCCTTTTGGCATCCCCACAAGATTTGTGTTGTATCAATCTGATTTTAAACAAGCTTCCATCAGAGAAAAATCAGTGCCTCCTCCAAAGCCTATGATAGTTGTGCAAAGAAGATAAGCAGGTACCAAACTGCTCGTCCCGTGCTCTACTTATAACACATTGTAAAGTTAAATCCTTTGGACTGGAACCCACGGGAAAATCCTTCTGGGTTTCATAGTCTGAAGACCATTGCCTTCATCCCCTTTCCTTCCCAAATGATGGTAAGTCCAGCAATTCCAGGTTCCTGATCAAAGTGACAAGGCTGAGCCAGTACATCACATTCCTACATTCACAAACGCTCCCAGTTTGGACTGACACAAGAGCTCAGCAAAGGGGGGATGCCAGAGGGACCTGAGGTGTCTGCACACAGGGATGTTGCCACTCAGCTGAACATGCAACCTTCATGTGCTGCAACCACTTCATGCAAATTATATAATACAGGCCCATGCCCTGTGAAACGTGACTCAAAAAATGTTTCAGTAACAGCACTTCATCCTTTTTGTGCCAGACAATACACATGGCACCAACTTTCTACCAGATTTGCCTGTAAATGCCCCTTCAACATTCCTTCTTTTGAGATTCTACCAGAGTGGGTAGGAACTACCTGCAGATGGTAGGTACCTTCAGACAAATCCTGACAGGTACCAGATACCTGCAGTCAATGTGCTGTTTTCACTCAATGAGAAAAGAAAACGTCCCATTTAAAAGAAAACTAATAACTTTTGAGAAAAAGGGAAGGGCTTGATGAGATGATACCATACTATAAGCTTTTGTTGTGGGCAAACAGAATCCTATAGTTCAAAGTAATTATCTCATCAAGTTCCACCTCATTAGGATTGAAACTAGACATCATAATGAACAGTGGACTAATAATTCACCAATGAGAATTTGGTTTTAGTCCAGCTTGATATCTTTTCTGTAATATATTTGCTGGTTTCAGCTCATCACCCCCAACTTCACTGGACAAGATGACACACCTCTTCATTTTCTATTCATCATAAGCCTATGGGTGAATTAGTAAATTAGATTAAATTTCCTTTCCCAGTGCCAGAGGGGCACTGGGAAATTTGCATGAGCTCCCTTCCCAGGACAAGGCGCAGGGAGAAAAGGGAGAAGCAGGAATTGTCAGAGCAAGTTCGGTTTTGCCCCCTGGACCTTCTGCATTTTTGTGGAGGAGAGCAGAACGTACAACACACCCGCTCTTCCACTCCAAAAAGATAGTGCTGTGATGATAAAGTGGGAGATCACTTCCTAAGGTGGCTACAAAACATTTTGGGACATTAAGAACTATCTGCAGCAGGACAACTCTGTGGCAGACAGGAAATGGCAGAGGGCAGACTCTGGAGTCATTAGTCATGCTATCACTAAGAGGATTAAATTTTGACACTCTCTTTTCCTTAATATCCTTCTCTCCAATATGATTTGTTGGTTTGGTTTTTTTTTTTTTACCCCTGCACCTGCCCTGTAGATATTAGATAACCTAAACATGAAAGAGAGGAACCTTTTTGACAGTAGAGCTGAAATCCTCCTGTTTTGTCATGCATTCAAATGGGAACCAGACCAACTGAATCCTGACCTACTTATCAGACTGAAACTCCTGCTGGGAAGTATCAATAAAAAGGCTCACTGGGAGGTCATTCAGGCTGGTCACAGTTATTATGGGAATTGTGAAAGAGAGAGTAGCTATGCTAATAAAAATTAATTTTTAAATAGTCTTTCTTAAGTATGGACCCATCCAAAGCATGATAACTTGCCATTGCAGTTCTCCTTTAAAATAAGCTTCCAGGTCAAGTTCCAGGGACAATAAAGCAGCCTGCCTCATTAATCAGACTGCAGCACTTAGTGGACCACTTAACAAGAGTTGTTTCTCTGAGGGTGGCCAAGGGTCTTCACTGGCAGCAAACACAGAGGGCTGCAGGTCTGCACAGGGTCCCACCCTGCTTACCCAAGCCCTCAGGTACCTAAAGCGATTTCAGGCTTTTTTAAAAAGTATTTTTAGCCCAGGTAAGGTAAAATAAAATAACCTTGCTGGAGCTTTCACTAATAACTCTCTGAAGCAGCCGACAGAAGCCTCGCAGCTGCAGCCCAGCAGAGCTGTGGCTCCTCAGTGTGCATCCCTCCCATGGTGGGCACAGGGAAGGAGCTCTCAGCATCCCTCTGAAGGGCTGACTGCCTGGGCTTTGCCTGCCTTTTTCAAACGAGCCCCAACCGAGGAGTCTCTGTCCTGCATCACAGTTTTGGCAACTTCTTCGGGGTGAGGCGAGTTGTTTCTCTCTGCAAGCCTCTAATCCCTCCCTGTGCTGACTTAATATCAAATATAAACACTTCGCCAGAGAGGCCCATGATGAGTTACATGTGAAGGTCATGCTACTTTCTGCCATCCTTTCCCAATTTTCCTCTGAGTCTATACACCCTTTTAAATATGAGGTCATCTTTATGGTGGTGCCAACTATTATTACAAATGCAAAGCATTTTAAACGTGTGTCTGCACACACACCTGTGTATTTTTTATATATATACATGTATGTACGCATTCTGAAAACAAAACATAAATTAAAATCACAGTCTCTCAGATTGAGCTGAGCACACTGAGGGATCAAAAGGAAAAAAGAAACTAATAAATCTCTTCCCACTTTTGAAACCTAGCCCAAGGGCAGCAATCACTGAGTTAAATTCTCTGGTCTGTGTTATGCAGAAGGTCAAACCACATGGCTGTAATGGTCCCTCCTGGCCTTGAATGCCTACAGAACCCATGGGCCAGCTTCCCTCTGCAGCAGACAGGAGGACATTTGCTTTAGCCCCATGGTAGGAGCCTGTGCCTGAAATCTGCCAGGGCAACATACACTGTCATTAGTAATGCCAGCTTAAAAGCATTAAGCACAGCAGTCAAGGAATTCACAGAATCATTCAGGGTTTTTTTAAAGACCTTCTCTATGACCTCATCGTTGCTACTAAAGCTTATGCTGTTTCCATGGCATTTCTGATTAACCAGTGATCCCGTTTCTAAACTGTTTAAATTTTTATTACTATAAGTTGAAATGTATTTGTGATTTACACCCTTTCCACCCATTTATGCTAACTAGAGTTTGTTTAGAAGAAGTATTCTTCAGTTTATTAGCTGGGGGCACTGTATGAGCCTTCAAGGCACAATCCACCCTCCACAGCCCCTTCTTTGCACAGCACAGGTAATACCCTACACATCCCAACTTCTCTGTGTATCAAGACAAACCTCTCATACCCACAGCAGAAACTTAGTTGAAAATGTCCCAGTGGCAACTAATTATACCTCTTCTACCTTATCATTAAAATGGTTATTTTATGTTCTGTTTAAAGGGCAGTGGGATCTAGAAACAAGTAAGCTTTTGACAGAAAATCCAAATCCGGTGTATTTTCTTCCAACAGGGCTCTGGCAGCATGGAACAGGACTGCTGGCTTGTGATCCGGTAACATAACTTTTTGATTTTGGGTGATTTTAAACACACATTACATAAATATTTATCAGCATTTTATAATTTTGCACCTAATTTTAAACATGCTCCTCCACTGTGCTCTGCCCCAGAGGCACAAGCATACCACATAAAGGTAGAATCAGTCAAACAGCAAGAGAAATACCACAAGACCATACATAAACCACAAATATAAAAGGTTTTCTGTGCTTGGTGGGAAGGGGGAGAAGTGGAAGTGACAAGACATGTACAGGGGCCAATATTTAGTTGAAAATATTTCTGCCTTTCCTTTGGATTTTTGAAGAGGGAAAAAATATCCAAAGCAGGTGGGCATGGGCTGCATCATTTGAAAAACACAGTTTAAATGCTGTTCCCTCTTGCCATTAATATGTTGCAGCACAAGGTAATGGGAGACATTCCAATAGTATAGTTTGAGCTTGAGAGAGATGCTCAGGCATACTCTTTTCCTGGATCTTGGAAGGTAATGCATGAGTGACTATTAACTTATTCACTTAATTAATTAATTTTTCACTTATAAGTATATTGTCTACTCACTTGTGAATCAAAGCTGATGAGCAGGGCAGATCTCCAAGGGATTTACCTCTTCTAGCAGTATTGCCAGCTCCTTGCATTCAAACATCATGAGTCAGTCTCCCTGAAATCATAAGATTTTATTAAATGTAAAAGGTAATTACATTGTGGTTTAGCTTCCCTCCCCTCTTTTTAATTTTTTTTATTTGCTAATTCACTTTAAAAGAAAGGAAAGAACTCTGATGTAGACACTTCAGCAGTGTTTCCAACTGTTTCTTGGCAACCACAAGGCAAAGAAATGTGCTTCAAGAAACGCAAACCAAGACCCTCATAAATTCAGGTTATAGGTACTGGGACTTGGTGAAGAAGATTCTGACGCCATCCAAGCTTGCAAGGAAATACGATGCAATTACAGAAGGGAACAACTGCAAAACTCAGCTCCTCTAACACTTCTCTGTGTCCTCCTTGTGTACCCAAGAATCCAATTTCCTCTTCTCTTGTCCTAGCTAAGCAAATTCCCAAGCTCATCCCCCAGGTTATGGCACTTCTGTCCCCACACAAACACCCACAGTGCTGAGAGTCAAGTGAATGGAGAGGTCTCTGGTCTGCTGTTCTGAAAGGACACTCAGCTTGTTAGAACAGATTTTGTAAAAATCTATGGGAATTAGGGATAAAACTGCAAGAGCCCAAATCCTAAACCCAACAGGACTGCAGTGGCAATGCCAGCCCGAGATCCCCTGAGCACCACAAAGTACCCCAAGTTTTTTACTGAGGGAAACGAGGGGTGTTGCAAACACAGGTTTGCTACACCAGCCACGCAGAGTGAATAGAGCAAAAAGAGCCTGCCAGTCCTGCAGCTGATGGAAAGGAAAATACAGTGCATTAAAAATGACCATTCAGCACCAATGACTTATCAATGACATCTCTAAACTGCTTTTTGAGGTTGCCATGGCAACCTTCCCAAATGGAAAGTGCAGCTTCTCAGTGCACAGAGAGTATCTCCATTTTCTTTTTTTCCAAAAAATACATTTAAGGAAGACTCTGAATTTTCTAAAGTGCCCTTTCTGAAATACTCATTTTTTTTTCTATGTTTATTTGTTTTAGCCAAGTTTCAGTAGTTGAAAAGACAGGATAAAAAGAATAATTAACTCCTAGCAGATAGGAGGAATTATAGTCTACAGTTATGTTTTCTTTTTACTTTCTTGGGTTGGTAGGTTACTTCACCTGTGAGCCTGACTGAACTGGAAGTCAATGAACAGGTTGTTCTGGGGCTGACACTGTTTTTTCCTTTATTTAGAAAAGTGAGCAGTAGCAGGCAGGACTTCCCCCCTCCCAGGTTTGTTCCCCAGTCCACCAGCAGTAACTGGGTGTTGGTGCAGACTTTCCCCACATCTCTGGCAGATGCTGTGCCTCCTAGAAGGACCACTCACTAGTCCCCCTGGGCACAGGGAGGGAGGCTGTGCCGATCCATTTTGAAGACTCCAAGCTCATCAGCCCGTTAAGAACAATCTTTTATTTCTCTCTGAGTTATTACCTAAGGAAACAGAGGAGGAGGTAAGGCTGCCTCAGGTGACACGAGGATCTGGCCAACACCATGCTGAGACCAAGGGGAGCAAATCATGGTCAAATCTGCTTCCTTGGGAAGAAGAGTAAAGCACTGAGTCACCCTTCTTACAACATGAAGTCGCATCTTTGGCATGTCAGAAGAACAGGGACCCTCCAGGAGAGCAAAGATGCCTTAACCAAGTCTCTCCTAAGGAAGCACAGGACCAGGAGCACAGCCATGCCCACGTCCTCAGTGTCCCACCACGGAGCAAACAGCTGGAAAACTGTTCTGAAGGGAAACACAGCAGTGCATTCCCGAGGCCACCCTTTCCCAAGGGAGCTGAATCAAGAGCAGGGATGATAATCACAAAGGCCATCAGAGCACGGGGGAATCACACTCACAGTGCCACTGGGAAGCTGTGCTGACTACAGTGAACAAATGGGTATCAAAAAAATATGAAAGTCAATCTTCATGAAAAAAAAGGAGGCAGCTTTTTTTAACCATTATTTTCAGAAATATGAAATTAAACCACAAACCACTGATCCAGGCCAGCTAACAGACTGAAGGGATAGACTGGGAAAGCAGGAAATACTTAACCCAGTTTCACAGTCAGAGAATACCTCAACTCTCACTAACAAGAAAAGAAACATACATCAAATCTACTGCCACAGATGAGGAGAAACTGGAAGCATAAATCTTAAATACGCCAAACCACAATAATGACAAATCAAAAGGAAAAGATATTTATTTTTAATGCTATTTTCTTGCGATTAGCTTAAGAAGGATGCCATCATACCCAAGAAAGTTATTTTTGAACACAGAGCATTGGCCACAATGTTGATTCTTTTTAAAAAAAGAGAAAGGAACGAAGGTCAATCTTTTATTAGACGACATATTATGTTTCTTGTGTTTTAAAGACTACATTGGCTTCCCAAAGCAAAATGGGCATTTTGTCTACACGCCAGCCACACTCCTCGTTTGTAAAGTGCAAAAGAAACCTCAGCGAGGGCCAAATAGGTTCCTGCTGGCATCGACCTGCACATCTCCCCAAAGCCTCCCCAGGTGAGTCCGTGTGTCCCCAGCAGTGATGCCCCAGGGCAGCCACACGTGTGCGTGAGACCTGCCAGGGGGCTCTGCAGTCACTGCAACACTGGGAGGTGGTCCTGGGGGACATCACTTCATAACCTCCTGCCATGTGCTGATTTGATCTGGCCTTGCTTTCAGAATGTGAATGAAGGGCTCTGGCTGCACAAAGCCCAGCTTTTCTGCCAGACCTGCTTCTGTTCCCTACGCCCCTTTTCTCTCTGTTTTTCGATATTTATAACTGCAACACTCTTTTAGAGTTGCATAAGGCTAAAGCAGGGTGTCTTTCTGTGTTTTCATGCATCTGCCCACGTGGAATTACCTCATTAGTAATTACCTCATTATTAAAGTTAAAATGCAGCTAACATAGATTGCTTTTGCAGCCTTCTTACTTCAGAATGCCTTAAGACAGTGTAGAAGGATCTGTATCAGTAAAACGTGTTTTCTAAAAAAGGAAACTGATTTCCTTGCATATTCCTTGCATAAGCTATATCTCCTCCCCCATTTAACAAAACTTAATATGGGATGAGGATACTGTCACTTACTATTTTAACTGACATTGAAATATTGCATGGTTCTTACCTTGAGAAAAAATTTTTGCCAGATTTAAAAAAAAAAAAAAAAAGTGTATCCATTTTATTTCGTAGAGGCTTTTTAAGATAGTAAGACCCTAACCTTTTGCTATCACATTTCCATGCAGTGTGGCCGCAAAGAACATACAGACTGTGATTTCCAAGTTGTTTATACATATTTAACAGAGAAGAAAACGGAGAAGGCAGAAATAAAAAAAAAAAATATTTTTTCCACGGTCACAAAAGCAGGTCAGAGAAGCACAGCTGGGTGTCGGATCAGGATCTCTTGGCAGCCAGCCATGAGAGATGCACAACAGAGAAAAAACATTTCCTGTAAGGAAGCATTTGATTTTCAAAGCTGCATGAAACGTTCACAAGAAAACCATGTAAATGCCCACTGGATGGGAGGGTGGGGAGGAGAGGCTTTCATTAGTCACTGGAAGCCCTCTCTTGTTTCACCAAAAGATTTGCTCGTCACAAGCACTGCCAGCTTGCCTAAGGTGATTTTCATGTTTTGTATCAAAACCAAGCAAACATGAAGTCTCGAGCAGTTTCAATGTGAGTCTGCTTTGAAGTTCAAATCAGTGTGACACAGTCAAACTCCACGGATAACGAAGGAGTTTTAGCTCCTAACGAAAAACAACCATATTTTCCTGACTCTCTGCAAAAGGCAAGGACAACTTTCTCTTTAGTTCCAGTGAGGCCAGTGGTGGTGTAAATACACACACTGTGTGCAGCTGCGAGGGCTGAAGATGTTCCAGCTGCTCCTCCTCTCCCACACTGTGGCTGTTTGCACCAACCCACCACCAGGATGTCCTGCCAGTGGAGGGTGGCCCCAAGCCTGCACCACTGCACACCCAGCCCTGCCAGTTGAAGCCACCAGTCTGAGATAAGCTGCCGAGCCTGGGCTGCAATGGTGAAGGCAGGGTTACACCACCCTGTGCATCAGCACGGTGGTGGGACCAGCTGCCAGGTTCTTCAATGCACTGGCTGTGTCTGGAAGGGCTGCAGCACTCACAGACACCCCCCAAACACACAGCCCAGCCAGAGGGATCTTCTGGGTGATGTCACCAAACTCACATCTTGGGGCTGGGGAATAAGCTATGTCATGTAGGAGGTGAAAGAGATGTGAGCCACGTGGGCGTAAAGACACCAGTGACTCTGCTCTCCTTTTGGATTGCTTATTTCATCAGTGGAAGGGTGACAACTTTACTGTGTTACTTTTAATGCTCTGCTTTTACAGGAGCACTCCTGCCACCTAAGTATTTATTATCAAAGTGTTGGAGGAGCCCATTTCCCAGGCCACGTTCCCCTTGTGCTGTACCTGGGCAGAACAGTGTGACAGTCCCAATCCCAAAGAATTCATGTCCTGTGCTCAAAATATTGGGGCAGAATGGTCAGGGTGGGGACTAAGATAAGAAAATGCCAGCCAGCCACCGAGTCTTTTAAGAGGCAGTGTGGAAAGGAAGAGTGCTGGGTGCTAAGAGCCAAAAGAAGCTGCTCTGCAGAGCTTCACAGGATAGTCCTTTGGAGCATGAAAAATGTTTATAAATTAAATGAGTGCTCAGAGAAGACCAGGACTATGAGTTACTGGAGGTGGTAGAAGCTAACTTCCATACTGAGGAGGAGTAGGTAGGGAGAAGACAGGTCACAATAAGCCTTGAAGTAAAAACAAGTAGCTTAAGTTTCTGGAGCAAGGCAATGGGAAAGCACAGAGAACAGACAACATGGTTGAACTTAAGCGTTGGGAAAGTTGTTTTTGCAGGAGCAGTGGGGATTGGGACAGTACATCTGTCAGATTTATGACAGGATGAGTACAGTGATTGATCCGTAAGATAACAAGAGCTGAAGTTATAACAGCAAAGTTGTAGTTGTCTGGGTAGAGAGAAAAGGACATATTGCATAGATGGCAAGCAGAATGAACTTACAAGACTGGGTTATAAATGGAAGGGGTGGAAGGGATGTCCAAAAGAGTGAGGCTGAACGAGGAGGAGGTAATTGAGATTCACATCTTTCCTAATGAGAAAGGTGCATGGTACTCTTCATGCAAAAACAATATCATGCTTTGGTCATGTAAGCATTGCTGTGGCTTGCCACTGGAACACAAAGAGCCAGTGCCAAAGGAGCTCTGTGGCTCTGGGGCTGAACAGCAGCTTCTGGTTTTAGTGCCCACAGGGATGAAAGGAGGATAAGGGTGGAGAATGCAATGAAATATAAGAGTAGAGACAGTGGCACACAAAGGAAAGCAGGTCAATGACCCTGTTATGGATGGTGGGAATACACAGTTGCAGGGAAGAGGTGTGGAGGATAAGCAAAGGAAGGGAGGAAGATGGCACATCTGCTCACTTGCCCGGGTGAGAAATTTGCAGAACTACACGCAGACAAAAGGATCTGGTCAAAGGGGCCAGTGCCCAAAGACCATCACTAACAATAAAAAAGCTTTACCTGTATAAAGTGATGGCACTCCCACACCTGTAAATACTCCTAATGGACACATACCATAACCTCACTGTTTAAAGCTGTACTCATCTCAGCACCCCTCTGCTGCTGCAGAAAGAGCAGGGCACAGCGCTGTGGGAGAAATGCTTCAACAATGGCAAAACTGCATCTCATCAACTCAGTACCAACCCTTGCCTTGGCAGGGTTCCTTACGTACAACCAACCACACCACGTGAAAACAGAATGCTTCTCAGAGTGTTCTCCACTTTCCGTGGGTTAGTGGGACAGGAGTGCCAGCCAGAGGCTGTGCCATCACAGCCCTGCTCACATCAGACCTCCAAGATTGGTGTCACAAGCTGTGTCCCCACTCACCCCGCTGTGCTGATGCCCCCTTGCCCTCCCACGCCTCCACTGCCACCCAGCATGGCCAGGCTGTAGGTGAGAGGAGGAACCCCTGGGAGAGGGAGCCCCTGCCCTGCCCCAGTGCCTTCCCTGACAGACACCCCTGGTTTGGGATGTGTTCTCAGCAGCCCCACTGCTCCTGCTCCAGCCAAGTGAATCCATGCCTTGGGACCTGCCCCGTGGGGACCTGTGGGCACTCTGTACCTGGGAAATCATTAGTGCTGGGGGCAGTCAGGATGCTCAGCACACGGTGGCCAGTCACACAACATTAAGCTGAATTCCAGCTGAATTTGGTTCTCTGCTTTAAGAAACAGGGATTCCAGCAATTTCTCCTTCTCTGCTCCACTGCTGCCCATGTTTCACGTGGTTCCCCACCCCGTGCTTACTTCAGCATGATCCCAGCTAGAGAAAACAGAGAAGGGAAAACAACAGCTTCAGTGACTAAGTAGTTTGGATGCAAAATAAGGAGGTTGCACAAGATTCACAAGATTTTATTTACCTCTTGGCTAAAAAAAAAAAAAAAAAGGATTGGGGAAAAATGGTCTGAAACCAGAAAGTTTTCACCTCTTAGAAGAGTTCTCTTGATAAACTGAGCACCCACTACTCCTGGGTAGAGCACAGGCACACCTGAGACCTTGGCTAATGATTCCCTAGCAGCCAGAACCCCATTCCCCCAAGTTCCCTGATGACCTCCTGCAGCCAAATGGCACCAGAGGACATCTGGTTGTGCCCCAGCTCCAACTTCTGCCATGAGGAATGGAGTACAATGCCCAAGGCACTGTGCTTAAGGAGGACAAGAGATCTTTTCTCTGATTGCCTTGTATTTTTGCTGGGGTGTGAAACAGAGCTCTGGCCATGCCTGTTCTGCTTCCTGCCTGTAGGAGGCTGCTCAGTAACCCAGTTCTCTCTCCCCAGAGGGAGCTCCACAGGCCTGCTGCTTCCCCAGCCAGTCCCTGCTGCTCACCAGTGAAGGCTGAAGTGCCCCAGACTTCCAGGGGCCCCTTTGGCACCAGCTCTTTTGTATTCCAGTGACCAGCAGCAGCTCCTTAACTCTTTGACAGCCAAAGCTCATTATCATTTTTATATAATTAAACAGTGCTGCTCATTCCTCTCAGTAGATTATCACAGCAAATTGATGATTATTTGAAGGAACTGCCACAATAGGAGACAAAACACTGGCAACAGATAAAACAAAAGGATGCACACAAAGCTCTTTAATTAAACTCTGTGAAAGGATATGAATTCTAGCAGAGATTTTAGTTGTCCTGCTGAGTCTCTTTCTGATCAGCTACACTGCATCTGCTGGCTTTCCTAGTATCCATCTGTACTGCTAAAGAGAAATTTATTCTGGCTACAGAAGATGACCTCAAAGGTGTCAGTTGTGTACAGTCTGATAGTTTACTTATGTTGACAAAGTGGTTCTGAGTTCCTCTTGATGTGATGAAGTGAAGAACCTTCCTCTTTCCATACAATGATGTGCTTAACATGCACGTGCACACACACACATGGGTATATCCCCACACAAATAACCATGAGAGGGTCCCAGGAAAGCCAAAGAGGCTGGAAGACTGTGAGGGAAAGGATTTTTCTCCCAAGTTGCTAAAACTTCTTATCATCACAATTACTTTTTCTTTTAGCATGCATCATCTGTTTCCCCTCCTCCTTCCCTCCAGCATCCAGGTGCAGAAACTACAGCAAAGGCTAATGGATGGGACAAGGGAAAAACGTCATAAGATATATACTGTAAGGCACATTAATCATGTTAGGCTGTCTCTTTGAAGTTTGACTTTCTTTCAAAAAATTAAAAAAAAAAAGGAAAAAAAAAAAGGAGAAATAATAAGAATTGAAAACAGATCTGTCATGGAGCATTTGTAAGAGGCAGTGCCACAAAACCCTTTGGGGCTTTCCCTTCAGGCCATAAGGGGTCTGGTTAAAATCACATTGGTCCTTAATCCACAGGTAACTGACAGCACAGCTCTTGATGACTCAGTGTGGTAATGCTGCTGCAGTGCTCATTACTACTGCAGACCTTTAATCAGAATAGTTTTAGTCACATGCACCCTTTTGGCTCTACACAGCCTATTGAGACAATAGGCAATTTGCACATTTATCATAATTAATTACCTGCTGACATATTAAAAGCCGTTACCATCGAGCGTCCAATGCAGAGGAATGTATTGGATGGAAGGAGGCCAGACCATATGATGTGCACGTACAGCCCCCAAACACTCATGAGAAACAGCTGCTCCCTCTGCTAAACATGGTACAGGGTTTTTCCCTCAGAGCCCCGGGAACTTGGGTGGATGAAAGACCTCCTCATCCCTTATGGAGCTCTGAAAATATCCCAATTCTGCCTAATTTACACAACCCAGTCCTCAGGGTCCTCCTCAGTTGCCAAAATCCTACTGTGAAGGCTCCATTAAATCTTTTATTTATTTGTCCATAGAGGCCACTGAAGAATGTCACAAGGTATTTCCTTTTCCAAAGTAGATTCAGCTAAACATGGATAAGGCCTTAACATTATTCTGGCTAAGGGTCTGTGCTCATATTTTTGCCAGACTACCACCAGTCTGCGGGGAGTAAATAAATATTCCCGTGCCTGATTTCTGACCACCTTATGTGCAAGTAGGTGCAGATTTGTTACAGTCATGACTTGGCAGTATTTCACATTCATGCTTTGCAATGTCACATGCAAATGAACACAAAGTTCAAAACAATGGGGAAAAAAAGTATCACACTGATTTCTCCCTGCATATGCCTCAGTCTCCACTGTCCCACTGAGCAAGCTGAAATCTAAGGCCAGATTTATTTTTTTAAAATTATAAGCGAATAGTAATTAAAAATGGAACGTTCCAGCACATTTCTGGCAGTGATTTCATTTTAGCATTAAACAGTAGGTTTATTGGTAACTCAGGTAACTGTTCACCTACAAAAACTCTCTTTAGCTTAATCATCCCCTAGGATGTCTGTCCTGAACCACGGCCAGAAACAGCTGAACAAGAGACTCTGGCAAGTTACAAGTACCACCAGAAAGGACCAATATTTTCCCACTATGAAAACACAACTCAAGAGGATCTCTAATTTTTTTTTTTTTTTTTCACTAATCACATGCAGTTCTTATTACAAAACTAAAAGTTGGTTTTTCCTTTGACTCAGTCTGGGTAGAAAATACAATTCCTCAGCTGTACACAAAACTAGCCATCCAGTTCAGGTATTCTGCACAGAAAACAACTCCACCTCCCCTCAAATGCCACAAGTGCATTTAAGGTATGCTTCTAAAGCTTGTCTCCCTTACAGCCTCTGTCTTCAGCTTCTTACCCTTGAACTTAATTCTTGGCACCTTCTGCTTCACTAGGTATGGAAGCCCAATGTCTTATGGAGGGATTTCAGCACTGTAACTATCTGGAAGCCAGTGTGATACCTGGTTACTTGTATGTATCTCAGTGTTCCTGTGTAGCATCCAAACTCTGTTGACACCAAAGTGCACTGCGTTCTGCAAAACACCTTAAAAGCAACCAGAAAGTAAGTTTCTGTTGCTGGCAGCTAATTCTTTTAAACTTGGAAAGTGATAAGCTAAGTGGTACATTTCCAGGTCACAGCAACCTTTTATAACAGCATGAACTACAAGCTTAATTTTCTCACATCAAGCAGTTTGAAGAGAACGAATCTGCCCCTCTCTCTCTTTTCAGTGTTATAAACCCACCATATAGAAATAACCCAATAGATGCACGTAGCCCAAAAACATCCTTGCAATCTGGAAGAGCTTGATAAAAGCGTTTGTTTGATGACTTCTGCATCACGTAAGTACCACAGCTCCCATTGTAACTTTAAAACCCCAGTGACACTGCTGAAACAGACACTGGTGCAGTTGGCTGGGGCTGTGCCATCCTGCTGGACAAACCTCTCACTGCTGCTGAGTGTCCCAAGATCCCTGAGCAGCGAAGGACAGGAATGGTCCCCAGCACCTCAGATGCTGTGGGGTGCTGCTAACCAGCTAAGAACATTAGGCTGGGCAAACTGTGAGAGGTGGGATTGCAACGTATCAGCCAAAGGGGATTTTCCAGAAGGATCTTTCAGGGTTGCACCCCCAGAAAAGGCTTGACCCTGTTTGCCCTGTTAGGTTACGTCTCCCTCCAAGAGTGAAAAGAAGGAGGAAAAGAGTTCAGAAATTACATGATATGGTTGGTTCCTTCCAGCTACAGCACGTCAGCCCTGAGTACTGTAGCTAGGTGAAAGACTGCCTGAAAAAAGGCACTTTGGGGAGGCTTGCTCAGTAAATTGGTTTTCCGTGTCTTTCTGAGGAGGAGTTCGTGGTACTCCACAAAAGTTGGCATGGCAGTCCCCAGGTGCACTGATACCTTCAGCATGTACAGCTACAGGAGCTGTGCAAAGCTTTTTCCTTACCGAAATCTGAGTACCTGAGGCAACAACTGCTCTCTAGCTGGGAAACTAAGCAGACACTTTTGTCTGTGTTTACTCCTAAGGGAAAGTAATGTGATCATCATAAGGCTGTGAGTTACATCAATTTTAAAAGATATTGCTTTGAATTAACAGAAAAGTGACTAGGAAAATTCTTCCTCCTGGAAATCTAGTTCTCAGCTGATTATTTATGTGTTGATATTCATTCTTTCCAAGTAAACAAAGCAATAAGCTCTCCTTATGAGCCAAGTGAATCAACATTAGTGGAATGAAAATCATGCTCTTACATTAATTGTTTTTCCCCTTCCTCCAAGCCCTTAAAAAAAAGGCCAGAAAACCCACCTTAGAGAAAAAAAATCTGTCTGCAGTGACCTTATAAATTGAAACAAAAGGAGTGATAAAATAATAGGGAGAGAAGGATTTAATCATTCATTTAAAACACACATTAGAAAGAATTTTATACTCTAATGGGTATTTGCAAAGAAAAATGATAAAAAACATGCTCTGTCCTGTGGGTAAAAGAAATATGAGATCTGCAGATGTATCCAAAAATTTGGGTTTTCAAAAAAATTAACTCTGCATACAGTTCTGGTGCTGCCTCTGGACCTCAGGAATGCAGTCAGTGTAGGAATCCTTGAGTCACATAAATCCAGTTTCAAAATAAGAGGGAAGCAGGCCCTTCAATCACTTTGTTGCATTGGAATTAAATGAGCCCACTCGGTCCTGCCATCAAGAATTGTCTCATCCTGACAACCATCTCCAGCTGGAACTGCTGCCTACAGAGCCTCATGCCAGGTGCAGACACTGACAGGTCACTAAAACTCATCCCAAACCACCACAACCACCACCACCACCAACACCACGAGGGCTGTTCACGAGTGATTTCTCACTGTCTGCAGTACAGAAGTCAATGATGGTCCCAGACGTGGGTCAAGTGGCATTTCCAGTGGACATAGTGAAGGGGGAACTCACACTGAGAGGATGGAGCACAACAGAGGGAAGTGTTTCCCCTCCCAAGGTTAAGGGTGGCAGGGTAGGGTGAAGACTGTCCTTCCAAAATCTTACGAGATTATACAGCATCTTAAGATGCCAAATGTTTTAGCATGGTTCTGTTCCAACTCTGTGACAGCTAATTATGATGGACACTGCACAGTGGGAGCCATCTGTGTAATACAAGAACAGCACAAAGCTTTTGATTTCCTGTACGTGGTCAGGGCAACAGGCAGTGATATAAAATGCATCAGGAAGGTTTTTTTTATTTGGAACATAAGTCACTAAGAAGTCTGCCAGTAGTCCATGATCACTGATTTCTGTGAAGAACTGTTTCAGGCTAATGCAGAACAACACCAGCACCAGCCAAGGCAAAGACCACCAGCTCACCAGCACCGTTGTGCTTTTTTGTGCTATCTCATCAGCCTGCTGGCCACTACATAAACCCTAATATCTATGGCAACTCCTGTTTTTAAAATGGAAATAAAAATCACCTTAATTATAGCACTAAATTACAAATCTGTACACTATGCCACAGCTTCCCTTCAGCCTCCCCCTTGGCCCAGCTCCTGAAGGGCTGTACAGCACTCTGGGAAGCCCCCAGAGCCCAGTTTGGCCCAGTCCCACCCCAACTGGGACATCTGCAGCCTCCCAGTTTGCTGTTCCCATCCCACCCAACACCAGGTCACCTACAACACACCTGGGACACCGACGGCACAAGGACACAACTGCATTGCTGCAAACAACAGAAAGCTCATGGCAGCCGTAGGGTTTTAGGCTGGTTGTGGAGGGGAAAATGATACCTATTCTGTCACCAAACCTACTGGGAGGAAGTTGGCTGCTTGACATATTTGGATCTAGCAGAGTGAGTAGGTTTGCACAAGCTCAGTGCCTGGTGTTTTCGCTGCACCACCAAAACACGGTTAGAGAGCACACAAGTCTTACCATTCCCAACTCCTTATCTTTACAATCTTCCCCGTGTGTGTCATCCAGGTTCTTCAGGCAGCCACTGGGGTTGTGCAGTCCTGACTCCCCGGAACGGAGGTATCTGCACACCCAGAGACAAAGGAGCCCCTTGCGTGGGCAGAGCAGACAGCTCCCTCCCTCTCTGGCCCCAAACGGGGCATCTGCTGCAAGGAACTGAAACCACTGAATTTCAGAGCCTTTAGAGCAAGACACAGCACTGCTGCTTAAACCTGATTTTCCTCTTTCTAAACCCAAGCAAGCCTTCTTGAGCCACTGGCTACAGAATGAACAGGAGAAACACAAAAATATATCAGAATACATATGCGAACAGTGCACATACTCTTAAGTGACTGCACGCTAATCCAGGGGAAAGACTTGCAAAAAACCCTGGTTTTAGAAATAGCAGGGTGCCCATAATACTCCATCAGGAATACTGATTATAAACTGCTCTTTTTCCTGGTGTTCCACAATGTAAACATCTAGTCTCTTACTTCCCACACACTTTGGGAGCATTGGACAGAGCATCAAGCAACAACCATTTCTGTGCTCACATATTTCCATTACGCTCCCACTAAAAGTAACTTTATTCCTACATGCTCACAGAAAACAAATTTGCATTTAGTATCACGCTGGTGCAAGTACAGAGTTTTCTCCTTTGCACTAATTGGGCTATTTAAAGATATTTCCATCAAATGCATGATAGAAACTTTTTGATTGTACCCCTTGAAATGTCATGCTGAATTTTTGCTAACATTTGGTAACAAATCTCATGAGAGCCTTTAATGGAAGTTAACATTTTTTTGATGTGTCATACTGCAAGTCTTCAAAGCAGAAGTTTATTACAAAGCCTTAATGTGACTTTAAAGCTCCAAGTCCTTTTCTAGATATCTGCTTTATGTTTGCTCACATTGCTGACTGCCCAGAGTTTGGCTGGCTCTGACCAGATCTAAGCACAAAGGCAGACTGAAATGACGCAGAGCTCACTCCTTCCCCCTTTGAACTTCCTTAACAAATAGAAATTTAGCAGCACGTGCATCAGGAAAGTAAGCAGCAAGAGGAACGAAGCCCCAAACCCATAAACAACCAAAACCACCCACTTACTCACCAGTTGTTTTTTAAACTGATTTCTACAGCTACCCAAAGAGACAGACTGGGTGGGAGTCCTGACAGCTGAAGTCTGTTCTACCCACAGGAACAGCACTCCCTGGAGGCACCCAGCATGTTGTTCTTCCATTAAAAAAAGGGGAAAAAAAGTCATATTATGTATGTACCTCTAGATATCAAAAAGGAGTTACTGGCCTAAGGGAGAGGATGGGGTGACAGTAACTTTCTATGTCCTTCATGATCCACCAATGCAGAAAAGTTCCCTAAGCAGACCCTGCAGTTCAGCAACAGCCTGCCTGCCCCGTGGCTGTGACCTCAGCCCTGCAGCTCCTGAGCACACCTTCCCTGCAAAGCTGTGTGCGGGTCCTCAGGCAAGGTTATGGCTCTGCTCTGCAGCTCTTGCACAACATACTCTGCTTTCAGTCACGTTATTTGGGTGCCAGCAACACGACACTGCAACTCCCGTTCAGACACAGGGGCAGGGCAGGGACCCTCCTGAAGCTGTGCAGTCCATGGCTGCTGTCCTGCCGAGCCACACGCACAGCTCCAGGGGTGTACAGCAGCCCCCTCCTCGCAAAGATGCTCCCACAGCAACACCAGCCAGCCCAGAATGAGCCCACCAAACCCTGCCCCAGCAGGATGAGCCCCCCCGGCTGCTCCTCAGCAGCGCTGGGACCTCTCTGCTGGTGCCAGCAGGGGATGGAGGGAGGCAGGGAGAGAGGCAGCATCCCCAGGTTCAATCCCTCTGGCCACTGTACCTACTTCCTAGGCCACCACATTGACTCTGGGAAATTAGTTGCAGCCCACAGGAACTATTTTGACTCAAAATTTGTTTCTGTAACAGTACCATATGAGTTGCAGCTATTCTGTTTTGAAATGAAAACATTTAATCTGCCAAGTACTGAGGGGAAGCATAACATTAAAAAAAAAAAAAAAAAAAAGTGTTCAAAATGCCATTACTGGCCTTTTATAGAATCATAGAATTGATTGGGTTCGAAAAGACCTCCGAGATCATCAAGTCCAACCCTTGGTCCAACTCCAGTCAGTTTACCAGATCATGGCACTCAGTGCCACGTCCAATCTCAGTTTAAAAACCTCCAGGGACGGTGATTCTACCACCTCTGTGGGCAGGCCATTTTAATGGATGTAACTCTTAAAACATAGTTTTTAAAATCATATTGCACAACAGAAGATACTTGTTCATTTAAAATTCTTCCTTTGCTTAGTTTTTTTAATTATTTAAAGCCTGTCCCATATTGATAATTACAAGGTATGGCAAGAACTGTCTATAGCATTGCTCTTATATACAGCCAAAACTTTTGCTTTCCAACCAACTCTAAAGCGCCTCAGAAAAGAGAAGAAAAGTTTTGTGCTTTCTTTGGCCATCACACCAGCTTGCTTTTAAGCCTGAAACATGAATAGCATGCTCAGATAACTGAGCTCTGACAATTGGAAAATCAGCCTAGTTAGTGCACTGTCATTTCTCCTTGAGCAAGGAGACCTTGTCAATTCTACCTGTCAAGTGAGTTTGGACCAGATTGACAAACATTTCAAGAAAACAGAATAAAACCTGTTCCCTCCACGAAGCAGACTTCCATTTCATTTCTTTGCTCAGAAGCACACCATTAGAGAGCACAGTGCAAGACTGTTCACAGGACTAGGCTTTTATTACTGAAACTATTCCAGGTCTTTTGCTCAAGCTACTGCTGCAAATGGGAATGCCTAGAAATTCAGTTTCATGGATTTCCTGGCAGATAAGATAGTATTTATGAGTTGCCTCAGCATTCCTACATTTGAACCAATATGCATTATGATTGGCAGCAATCCAATTTCATTATTCTTAGATGAGTCAATAAGTGTGGAAAGAGAAATGAAACGGGCAGCTAATCAACACATACACAAAAAAATCAGCTGTTTTGAGGCCAAGAAAGTATTTATATGCTGATGAGTGAACTTCTGCAGCAGTGTTTGAAGCAAGAACAGGAAATATACTACTGAACCCTCTTATGACAACAAGTTTGAGGTGAAAGGCTGAAATACCTTATTCTCCCTGCTGTGACTCAGAAAGCCCGAGCTGTAATCTTGGATTTCTGCAGCATTCACTCGCAGGAACCTCCGAGCTCATTAAAGGACATGAGAGAACACGAGGCTTCTGCAGGATACAGGGCAGGTAAATCTCTTTCCAAGGCTGTGGAAGGAAGCACAGGTGACCAAGGGCTGGCCCTGGAGGCTCTGCTGCTGTTTGACACACAGTGCACCGAAGGCTCACCCACCAGCACTGCTGCTACGGAGCAGAGCCAGAGGGTCCTCCATCCCTCTGTAATGGCAGGGAAACTTACTAGGTTGGGACACAGCTGATCGCTGTTCGAAAACAAACTTTCTGAATGAAAAAAAGACAATATTTGAATATTAATATTTGTATTGAGGCTTCAGGTTAGCAGCTTCTTTACAAAGTTTAGGAACTGCCTCTTATCTGCTGCTTACTGTTTGTTTTTCTTCTTGCACAGCAGATGTTATGGAGGACGTGGGGAGAGCAACACACAACACTCCTGTCCTACAGCAGCAATTCTTACAGCAGATTTACTCTGGGGCAGGGCTATCAAATTATCTGTGTGCCTGATTTTAATGACACTATAAATTGGTAGAAACTGAAAATTTGTCAGTGGATTTAGACTAGTTAGCTTCAACAATTTTTAGTATGCAATACTGACAAATCTGTAGATAGAGACAGTAAATATATCAGACTGATTGCCAGCCAAGCTTGATTTTCTTGATCCCCCTAGTAGTACTCCAAAAAACAACTGAGAACTTCCAGATTAGGTTCAAATCAATATGAAAATTAATCCTAACCCTCCTACAAGTAAGATGCCAGTTGATGCAGGTTCACAGGGCATGCAACAAGATGCACACAAGTTTGATCTTAAAAACAAAAGTATAAGTGAATGATTTTTTCAGCACTGTTTCAGAGTCAGATAAAACAAAAAAGGCACAGAAACCTGAATGTGTTTGCAGAAAAAAATGCCAAATAAAACCGTATCAAAACAAGGTGTGTCTTTAGAGCAGCATGAGGCTGAGATACAGAAGTGAAGGAGGTTCAAATTGGTTCAAAATAATTTATTTTTCACACATCCAAGCCTGCTAACTAGTATTAGGTTCTGCTTTATCCTTCTGCTGGAGAATGTCAGATTGCCCTTTTTGCCTGCTAAACAATCCAAGCAGGCCAGGAGCAAATTAAGGCTACTGCAGCATGACCAAGCTGCTTTCTGTGTTTTTTTAATTTCCTTAATATTCCCGTAATACTTGGAGACTAAGCTGTCCTTGGAGTGGGAACATCCTTCTCTCCGTTATTGGTTCTCTGTACAGTTGGCTCAGTAACTCACTCATCTCCTTCTGCAGTCTCACACTGCAGACCATTCACCAGAGCCCTTTGTAATCCCTTGTATAGAGATCTTGTAGTCAGTGATTGTCAGATATTGACTTTTATGGCTCGTAAAACCACTAGTGGGTATCAAATTTCTTATGTTCCACTGACATCAGTAATGTATTTTATTTCTTGACCCGAATTACTACATTTCTGGGGTTTGCAAGATTAAAACTAATACAGCACAACAGAAGAGGCCTTTTAAACACTGTTTACTAACAAATGGGAGGCTCTGACATAACCACAAGGCTGTGGCAACCAGACACTACTCATTTAAAGGACAGACACTGCAACACAACAGCTTCCAAGCACTGAGAGCTCTGGCAAATCAGCCCCACTGGAGAAGCAGCCTTCTTGTTTCCAGAGAACAAAACACCTTGCTCAGACTGATGTCATCTTCCATAACACAAAAGGAGCTGCTCATAGCTTGGAGGATGTGGCTGGAAGAAAGGATAAGAGGGAACACAGGCGGAATGGAGGTACCCAGACCCCAAACAGTCAAAGCTGGCAACCACTAAACAGTGTGACTTATTTACTGAATGCCAATGGACTGAGCAAGTGCCTGTGCTGGTCAGGGTTTGCCCATCTGCCCCACTGAGCAACAAGACAGACACGCAGTGCCCTGACAAAGCAGGGTGACAGGGGACAGGCTGGGATGTCCCCTCCATAAAACTGTAGGTGCCAGGTGAGCTGCACTGCCTTTCTCTGGCTGTGACACTTGTGTGGTGGAGCACAGCTCTGACACACCACCCAGGAGTCACGAGCAGTGGGAAGGGTGTCTCTGCAGCAAAGCCTTCCAGGCACCATCAAAGCATTATTCTTCAGATTATACTATCATCAGATCCTAACTATGCAAAGTTGAATTTCCCATTGTGTCATGATTTCATCACATTAATTTTGCTCGGATCCCCAACTCTTACTGTGTGCCAAACAATCGTGACCCTTTTTTGGTGTGTTTTATCATCTCCAAGCCTCTCCTGTAATCTGTAACCCATTGCCAACTAACATTTGCACACCGCTCCCCACAAACACCATCCAGGAAGGGAGTAGACACAATATTTTATGCTCAGTGGAGCACAACTAGCCTGTTTTCACAAAGACAGACGAGACATTCAAAGCATGCAAGTTGAAGGCACAAATCTGCATCACACTCTGGTCACCAACATGGAAATTCACTCAATTTCCTACAGCCAGCACTCAGCAAACCACGCGAGGCAGATTGTCCCCTACAAAACATCATGTTAACACCACTCTTCAAGAAGAATTGCTAGAATTGCTAAATATGTTTCAACAAAATAAAGGTTGTTGAAAAGATACTCGAAGATTACTCTTTCAGCATTAAAGATCCAAGTCCTTAAGCACAGCTACCCAAGTGGGAATTAACAGGCCCTGGGATACCAGCAGGTGCCGTGCCATGATTATTTGTTCATTTTTAAAAAATTCTTTAGAATTAAAATAGGACTACTCATAATTCACTTTCCCTCCACCAGCTCCTGAAGCACCTTCATTCAAGGACAAAAAGCATTTACTTGAACGTTAGAAGGACACATGAATCAAATATGGAACCAAAAGACACTGAATGATGTTTTCACAAACACTTTCCAGCAATCATTCCAATTTTAATTATCCAGTGGATGAACCCTGCCTCTGAACAAGTCAAATGGTGCTTTGCAGCCAGTCCCCAACCCTGTGGGCTCTATCTCCTAGGTTCAAACTTGCTTTGCAGCTTTTGCACTAATATTTTTCATTCTGCACCGTACCCTGCAGGTAAAATATTAGCATTTTTAACTTTGGTTTTGATTTCTAAATGCTATTTCTTTCTATCTGTACAACACAAAATAGAATGTGGGTTATAAATACGTGAAAATAAAATTTGGGTAAGTTGCAAACAATTTTTCTAGCAAAAAATACATGTTCAAAGAGACAAAGATTTTAATAAGCCTCACAGAAACAGGCACATGCCTACTCATTCCTCCAGATTCTCAGCGCTCTTCAATAAGACTTCTTTTATATTCGTCTTAGTCCCTCAAGTTACACACGTCTTAAAAGTTAAAAAAGACAGACTTGTTAATAACACACAAATGTTCATAGACATAACATCTTTACAGATATCCTCTGTGAGCAGATCAAGCCCCTCTCCATATGCATTCAAAGGCAGTGGAAGGCTGGAGTTTTTAAGCTGTCAGATCTGTGCCTGGGTAAGAGGGGCTCTATTTTCACTCTCGGAGCAGTGAGAGATTAGCAGCTTGAAATCACTTTGACAGTCTCAGTTACTCTGCTGCATACCACAGGGAATTTTAATTCCAACCTGTGAAATTGTAATTGCTTCTCCCGAAGGGCGGGAGGGTTCTGGGTAATGGCCACAGCCAAGCTCAGTGGCAGAGTCACCAGTCGCTGCCACTTCAGATATCACTGGCTGGTATTCAAAAATCACTCTAGCTTCCCATATGGGAGGCTGAACTGCGGAGTGAAACCAGAATAACAGAGGCTGTCAGATGTTCAGAGATGGGCACGGAAGGATGTGACAGAGGTGGGTGCACTCTCCTCCAAAGGGACCTCCTTTTCCTTCTTTCTCTCTCTTGCTTTATAGAACAAGCTTTATATAAACCACTTCTATTCCATTTTCTTTTCCTTAACAAATATACCATTAATAGAAAGCTACAATGAAAAGGTTAAATGATAAAATCCCCCAATACACAATGCCCAAGTAGAAAATAAAGTGTGTACTTAATGTTGCTCACAAGAGATTTAAGATGTCTTTGCTATTCAGGGTCCTGTGGTTTGCAAGATTCCTCACTGGAAACAGACAAAGAGAACTCAACTACCACAAACATTTAAGAAAAATAGCTGAAGCTTTCTTGGTACCAAATGGAAATGATATTATTTTTTGCTTTGAAAAAAAAGGCATTGACTGTAGATTGCTTATTAGCAGGCACATTCTCTAGTGATGAGTGGGACTGTGGGGAAACTTTCCTGCAACCATCTTGTTAAGTTGGAGTGCAGTAGATTTCTCATCTACCCTGATGGTTTGTAAAGAGAGAATACGTGGTGACAGTAGCCCTCAAACATAATGCTGATGAAAAAATTCAAAATTCTGCCTGGCAGGGCGGTTAGAAGCACACAGGGAGCCAAAAGGGACCAAAAATCACAGATCAAATGTGTTCAGGTCGGCTCGTTCCATGAAGCAGGTACACTCTACAGTTCCCTCTACACTCACTGAGCTTTCCCAACCTGCCCCAGTAAGAACACCATGCAGGCTTGGCCTGAAGGTCCAGGTGAGCTCTTTGACCAGGACTGAGTCATTCAGCTCAGAGGCTTTGAAAGATTTGGTTGTACATAAATGGAGAAAAAACAACAAACACACTACTGCTCTACAACGCAAAGTGTCAAAGCTCCCTCGCAAAATATAAAGGAGGGCAACAAAACACTCATTAAGCAACACTTCCTACTCATTAAATTAACGCAGTTCGGGAACACACTGCATCTGCAGGCTGTTGTGGGCAATGCCATTTACAAATCTCCTTTGGCCTCCTGTGGTATATTGCACTATTCCTAAGGAAACAAGCTGGTCCCATTAAAGTACACGATGCACAGTATCTAAATCACAAGCTCCATGAATCTCTGTAATAGCTGATGCAATGAATCTGTAATTGCTACGATTAGATAAGCTAGAGTGGCTGACAGAGAGAGTGCTAGAGGCACAGAACATATCTGCATAGTTTATTCCCATCACATGCAAAAATTTGGCTCAGATGTAATGATTTTGTCAATCCACAGTCATCCTGAGAATCTTGCAATCTGTGGTACTATCCTGAAAATTTCAACTCCCAATCAAGCTTGTGCTAATTTTATTTTTTTTTTTTGAGAATGTCTCAGATTTGTTAAAAGTGTAAATTACTGATTGTTACATATTCCTGTTTGTAAAGAAAAGACTGGGGGAAAAACCCCAAACCAACAACCAAACAGAAGCAAATCAAGGGCACTGTTTCTTTGGTTTTTTTTTAAATCTCATGAATTTTGAGTCTTGGCTCATGACCTTCAGTGGGAGCAATAAGTATAATACTCGAGTCATCACATACCTGATTTCCTGAAGACAGTTACATCTGTTGTTATAATTTACAGGCTGTACTGCAAGCACCATGGTGGAACTTCCTGATTAATTGTCTGTAACTATAATGAAACCCTAGCTTTTAAAGTACAAAGCATTCTTGCTAGTGGACTAGTAAACCCTACGCTTCTGCTCTTAATATTTTATACAAAGTAGAAGGTTGGCTGAAGATCCAGAAAGGTGCCAAGGCATGAACAAATGAACAGTACCAGGCAGTCAGCTGCTGGAAGAACTGGGCACAGTCCAGTCCCTGAGTGACCAGCCCCCTCTCGGGCTGCACAGAGATCCTGACATGGCAAAAACAGCCTGAAGAAAGGAATCAGAAATTCCAGAGTGTTCGATGCAACCTCCCCACTAACACAGCAATATGGTCTTATACATAGCATGACCCACCGCACAGCTAATATTCACATGCAGTTCTCTGAGCATTGAATCTATGTATTAAATGTATTAAAACTATAGACTGTATTAAAGCCATCATTTAACAGAACTCTACCACCAGAACTACCGTTCAATTATAAAACCCCAATACCTTTAAAACTATTTCTATGTAAAAAAATAATTCTTGTTCTATTAATACAGCCTAGTAACTCATTGTGAAGTTGAGAGAGGTAAGACGGCAGGCAGAAACTCTTTCAGACATGACAGCAAAATAAATAGCAACAAATAACAAACTTTAATGGCCTTGCAGTGTTTGATTCTAATGTAAAAAAACCACATATCAAACCATCCCACTGCCTCAAGCAAAATCTTAAGAAAACTTTAAATATTTGACTCATAAAGGATTACCAATATCGCTCAATGGAAAGACTTCTTATAAACATCATGCAATTTCACCTGTTACAGCAGTTATAAAAAGAGTATGTAATGCAAACATTGCATCATTTTAGAAAGAAAGAAAAGGAAGTATGCAACAAACTCTTCTGCCAACCAAGGATCTGGTTGGTTTTGGCAAGATAGGTCTCCCCACAGCTTATTAACATTCTCTCCTTTGAATGACAGGAAAGGCATAGAACGAATACTAATTATTGCCCAATTTATATTATCTTTTTTTGTTTGTTTTGTTAAAAAAAAAATAAATTGCTGGTAAAACTGTTTCCTTTGAAGGTTTTAACCAGCAGTTTTATTGTTTTCGTAAGAGCCTCATTCAGTTCACAGTTCTGCTTTCATTCCACCATAGTAAAACACAAGCAGGACTGCCAGCAGGGCCAGGCTGGCAGACAGCATCTTCAGGGCAGCTCCTCCTTGTTGCCACGGGAGCTGCAGAGCTGGCCAGGGGTGCTCGGGGGTCTCAGCAGAAGGGTGGGCTTTCCACTTGGTACCGTTCTGTGCGGCGGGTCTGAACGCCTATGAAGAAATGCACACATGAGATTGAAACTGTGTCATGCACGTACCAAACACAACCTCCTCTTTATCCTGGGGCTCCAGTTAATATCCCTGCTCAAGACAAACAACATTGCAACCTGCACTGCATCATCAGGTCATCAGTTTTTCATACAGAGGTCTTAGCAATGCCATACAAAACCAGTATTTCCAATGAAATTAACTGCCAAATCAATAAAGCTGTCAGCAACAGAAACAAATCTCCAGACCCCAATGTCATCACAGAGAGTTGTTTCACGATTACGTTTTCATTTGTTTTGCTGTTATCTCACCACTTTCCCATTTTTGGCTTCTTCAAAAGAACTGTCTAAGCAGCTCTGAAGGGGACCACAGCACTACAACCCTCAGCACAGCAGGGCTCAGCTGCAGTCACTCGTGGGCTCCTGGTGTGCCAGCTCAGTGGTGCCTGACAATCCTCCCGCAGGGCTCTCCCTCTCCCCTGACCCCCGGGAGCCAGCTGTGCTAAAACACTCACCTTCTCACTCAGCACGCTGCATCCCAGCTTCCTGCTGGGCCTGCCATTCCCATTCCCATTCCCAACTGGCTGCAGGCACCAAGACCCCCAGGAATATGAGGTCTCTGAACTGCAGCACAAGTTATGGACACTGAGCTGCTGCTTCTGCAGAAAGTCCAAGTGGGAAGGAGGAAAAGCTCTTCTCTCTTGCCAACCTTGTTCAGTTGAGCATTGCAGATACTCAAAAGTAAAAGCATCCATTGAAACTGCAATCCGACGACATTTGCAAGAGGTGTAAGAGGGAAGGGTGCAATTAAACAAAGGTGTAATGATGTTGCATCATAAGAGTCAACATTTCTCTTGATAATTTCTGTTTTCTTCCCTCTATTTCAATAGTCTCTTGGGAATTCAGCTGAATTCAGCTGGATTTTTAATTGGCTTGAAATGTTCCAGTTAAAAAAGACTTTTGATTAAAACATTTTACTTTTCCTCTCCTTTACATTTTGTGTCAGGGACGCAGAAAGTACCTGGCCACAGCTATTTTATCCTCCCAAATCAAAGCTGATTAATCTCTGCCTGCAGAATAAACTGGAAAATGTACAGGATTTTTTATACATGAATCAAAATTCCTTTGCAATTTATTCTTTCTAGACACGTATAAGGGCTTTTTTTTCTTTGCAGGTCTCACAAATCTCTGCCAATCTAAAGTGCATAATTTATGTTAATGAGTTTTTATGTGTATTGTTGGTACACAACACTAAGGCTAAAATGATTTAAAAGAATGGATAAGGCTGGAAAAATATCAGTACAACTAAAGCCTGATTTCTTCTGATGTTTATTTTTCGCTGATTCATGACTTCAGATTTGGCTGACTACCATCAGAATACCAACTCCTAATCAAACATTTCTACACCACGTGATAAAAGCTCTGAATGTTTCGTTGCACAAGACTAGATGCTATCCCTTAGCAAACAGATAAAAAGAGCCAGTACCTCACAAATGAAGTTGTAACTTTTTCCTCAATGCTCCTCTTCCTGCTCAGCTTCAGTCCCCACCTACCTGTCCCTGCAAGGCTGGGGACAGCCAGTAAAACACCCCAAACACCAGTTACAAGCTGTAAAAAGTTTTGAAATGGCTTTTTTTTCTCTTTTCCCCTTCAGTGACAGTTAAACACATCAGTGTCTCATCCATCCATCCATCCATGTTTCTGTGCCGTAGCTCTCAGCAGTGGTTTAACTGGCCTTTCATTTATGTTTTCTGTTTCTGTTCATTCTGTTTTCTGTTTTCCAACGTAAAACCAAATAGTCTCCCCTTGCTGGCATAACTGTGATGAGGCACAGCCCATACAGCCCCTTTTTGTTACCATTCTGTTTTCCCGTGCCTCTGCTGCAACATGCAGTGCACGTGCATTAGGTAGTGCTGCATCCTGCCATTGGCACAGAAGGGCAAAAGGGCTTTCGACAGTCCTGGCAGTGCAGAGCATCACTGGCCCCACAGCCAGTCGTCCCAGCAGCATCTCACCTAAGTCAGCTGCTAAACTTGTGAGACCCAGTATTTCCCATAAACGAGATGATCACACTGATACACCTAACCCCATTTTTTATTTTCGTTCCACAGATGAGATTTTATCTCGCGGTATTTAATTAATATTGAAAGCTAACTGGGTTGGAGGTACACTTCGCACAATTTCACAGAGCTTTTGCTTTCTTCCTATCTTACATTTTGAACTCTGGTGCATTTGTTTCTGTTGATAGGCACATTTTCTAAATGGCTCAAGACTTCCAGTTTTTCACAGTATCTCAGATCATATCAAACAATTTAAACTAGAAGCTTTTCTTTCAATAAATGCATACATGAAATATTCCTTCTATTATCTTGCTAATCTGATTTCTTTACAAATTTTCTCATGGATTAAACTGTTCTTATATGGACAAAAAGACCACAATTTGCAGACTAAAATGACCCTTTTCTTAAAGATGTACTTCACAGATTACTACTTAAAACACCAGAGCAATTCTGTTTGATAACATGCATGTCTTCAGATGATCCTGCCAAATACTTTCTTTCAAGAGAAGTAAAGAATATGTTCATCTGATCTGTTTTCCAAGAGCTGTTTTCTAGACTGGCCCCAAATGCTGCTGTGCAACACCGACAAGGTAATCCCACTGGCTCCCTTGAAAACTGCCCTTGTTCCTGTCACAGAACATCCACATGTAGGAAAAGGGGATATCTGGTTCCTTGCAAAAAAGTGGCTCCTTTGGAAAAAGGGAGTCTTGTCCACCTCCCAAGATTCCTCCACGAGCTCCTAAATGCAGGACAATTGACCAGGGACACCTGCAGGTGGATGGATGTCCCTCCCCAGGTGGCTCCATAAGATGTGGCACCAGTGGACGAGGAGCTGACCATGTCCCTGCCCTCTCTGAGGCTCTGTAAGAGGTGGCACACACGTGTTGGTGGAAGAGGAGCTGACCATGTCCCTGCCCTCTCTGAGGCTCTGTAAGAGGTGGCACACACGTGTTGGTGGAAGAGGAGCTGACCATGTCCCTGCCCTCTGTGACTCCTAACCCAGCTCAGGGGCCCTCCCTGCAGCCTGCACAGCACTGGAGAGCCTGGCCAGAACACACACAGCTCTTCCTAAAGCATCACGTATCAGTGAAAAACACCATGGACAGAACCTGCTCTGGCCAAAGGGCTGCCGTGGCTGTGCTGGAGGAGCCAGGGCTCAGCACCCAGCAGTGTACACAGCACCTGCAGAGCAGGGCAGGGGATGAAGGGACAGAAACTAAAACTAAAATTGAGCCTTCTGGGGTAGGCAAGGCAAATGACAAGGGCTGTCCCGGGAGCTTCAGGGCTTGCAATACTGTAGAGCTGTACCTCGAGATCCTCCTGTATCTGTTCTTTTCCCTAAAGCCTTGCACATGTTGTGCCTTGAAGAGCTGTCCAAGCCACCTGCAGAAAAGACCTTTCATGAGCCATGAGGAGGGGAATTTTCTACAGAGGCAAAGATCTTATGTTTTGAGTTAACACTTACACTGGTCCCCTCCCTGTGCTCTCACTTCACAGAAGTATTAATTCCCTTATTCACACCTCTAGATAAGATTATTTGCAGTGCATTAGCCTCTCAAGGAAATATTTAAGTAATTTTTGTAATATTCTGCACAGATATAGTTGTGATATTTACCATACACAATCACTACTCAGAATGCAAGTTTCTTAAGCTGAGCTCAGAAATCACACTTTTGTAGCTGCAAGACTCAGGAAGATCATCATAATGATTCAGTTCAGTGGAATTTACAACTAAATTCAAAGCCTCTTTTAACCAAAAAGTACTTGGGAGGAAACCTTAAGGTAAAGAAATTCCAAACCCATGTGTTTATACAAGTTTCAGCCTTCATAGGCCATAAACTCTCTGGTAGAGCTGCTGAGGAGGAGCACTGCTCTCACTAGAAAGGGCTGCTAAAAAGGATGGAAAAGGTACTCTACGATTTCCCACTGCAGACCATTAATCAAAATGAGGGGAGGAAGGGAAATTATGAAACTGAAATGCAAAGACAGACACTCTGAGCTAAGCATCTTGTATTTCCACGGAGGCAGCCTTTCATCTTGTTTTGGCAGTCACAAAGTAAACACAAGACTTTGCTAATAAGGTATAATATAAATTATTAAAACTTCTAGTGTATGATCAAATGCATTTCAGATTATTTTTTGAATAATTCTGCCTTGACGACTGCCAGGAGTAATATATTTTGTGTACTCTTGCACAGACCCACTGATTGCTGTCTTTCTGA
Source organism: Grallaria varia (assembly GCA_013396735.1). Taxonomy (NCBI): domain Eukaryota; kingdom Metazoa; phylum Chordata; class Aves; order Passeriformes; family Formicariidae; genus Grallaria; species Grallaria varia. Next base: position 328,372 of record VWZG01007480.1, read on the forward strand.
AACTCCAGTCCCAGAATTCAACCACTGTGCATGAAAGAAATATATAATCACATCAAAACCTGAGATTTGGCATCTGTCGATCACAGCCCAGCTTTATGTAAGATCTCACTTCATGTTAGTCAACAAAGACATGAGAGAAACTGTTTAGCTCTGAGCTGAGGTTTTAATAGATTCAAAACATTTCTTACATGCAAATTTCCTTTATGGCTCAGGGGCACTGTTAGAGCTTGAAGTGTGAGCTAACTGCAATGAAAAACTCCTCGGCTGAGCATATCAAGATAAATTAGACTTCTGAATTTTTTTAGTCCCACCAAGAACATTACACGCTTGTACTACTGGCTTTAAAAATATGGACTTTTATATAATAATGCACAACAAATCTGTGTAACAAATTAAAAGAAAACATGTTAAAATATGTATTACATATCCTGCTGCACCATTTGAAATTCTGGGCTATTATACTTTGAAGGCATTTTTCAGATTCAAAAAAACAAACAGTTACTGAAGGTCACATAGATTACACATCCAAAAAATACGTAAATTGAAATTTACTGAATAGTTCAGGAAGACACATTTAGCTCTGTAGGTACTAAGAGAGCTCCTTTGATTTATTACTTTAAAATTTCCACCAGCCTTCTGCAAATGTGGAATGCTGACCTTACGTGACAAAATAAATGGCATAGAAAATATTTTTTTCCTAATGCATCCCTGCCACTGTGCATTCCAATGCACAGTGCTGTGCTGGGAAGAGAAAATGCTGTCTACAAGCACGCCTGTGTCAGGTGTTATCAGCTGTACACCATTCCTAGGAATTCAATGATTCCCAAAACCCATTTTAAGGAACAGGAAACCTTGAAAAAATAAAGTAGCCAGGAACTTTTGCAGAGGAATTTCTTATTGTTTCTTATTTTAGTGTGCATATATACATATATATACGTGGCTGTATGATTTAATATATAAGTGAGGGAACAGAACTGAGCTGAAAGATAAATACAGATTTATTATTAATTTCTCAGCAAATGGTCAGTCTTAGCAATAATTAGTATTCCTAATTTGTAAACCCCAAATCATTAAAACTGAAGCTATAGCAATAAAACAAATTGAGCAAAGTGTCTCGCAAAGAGCTGTAGTCACTAAAACTGTCTTAATATCTCTCCTGGGGTAATCCAGGCTGTGCCTGGTCCATCCTCCTGCTCGAAGCAGGGTCAGCTATGGCCTACTTTGCTCAGGGGTTTAATTAGCTGGGCTTTGAGACCGCCCCAGGACGGAGCGTGCACAGCCCCTCTGGGTCTCTGTCCCTTGTCTGACCATCTCCATGGGGGACAGTGTTCCTCCTCCATCCAGCCTGAACCTCTCACTGCACTCAGTCCAGTCCACCCTCCCGCCTGTGCCACCCTGAAGCACTTGGGCTTCCCAGCCACCTCCCCACGGGCACTGAGTGGCTTCTCCCAGCAAGTCAACAAAACCTTTTTCCTTTCCAGTAACACCTGCACGACCTGTTTGATCCCTTCTGATCAGCGCAGAAGAAAAAAAACCCCTCTCTCATTACCCAGCTCCCTCTTCCCTTGATTACTACTACACTCCCTTCTGCCTGCCCTGTTTTCTCCTCCTGCTTCTCCCCATTTCTCTCCTGCACCCCCTGCCCAGGTGGCAGAGCCCCCAGTCCCCAGAGGCAGCGATGCCAGCAGGAGCACCAATCTGGAACCACATGTGTGTCATGGCTTTCTGTCCCTGTCACACACAGACACGTGTCTGGAACGTCCTCCTCCTCCATTAACATTGAATCCAAACATGAATATTCCTATTCAAGAGCATAAGATAAATTAGATTTCTCCCTGTGAACTCCCACATTACTGGAAGGCTCCAGTGGTGTTTTTCTTGGCAGACATCTCCCTGCTCTCTTCCATGCTCTTGCCTACCTACTTATTTTCCCTCACCCAAACAGCCTTTAAGGATTATTCCCTCAATCAGCCCTCAAAGTTCATAAAGCACTTAGAAGCCAGACAGAAGGCTGAGTAACTGGGGCTTATTAAATGACTTCCTTTTTGAGGAGGGAAACAACCAAAAAACTCAACTAACGAAAGAAACAATAAAAAGGGAAACAACCAACTGAGAAAACACAAGCCAAAAACCACCTCCAGAATGTTTAAAGTGCAGTCTTGTGCTGTTTTTCATTATACCCACTTGTTTTAGCCTGTTTCTTTATACTTACCTATAAAGGCTTCCAGCCAGGAGTTGGTTTTTTTACATATCTGTATTTTGTGCTGCTATTAAACTTAGTGCCTCAGTATGCTTGCACTATACAAGCAATGAACTGTCAAAATAACTTGTCACTCAAGGTCAGACAACATTTTTAAAAATAGTGTGATGTCTGGGTTCTGAGCCTTTTTAAATTTTTTTTTTTTTTTTTTTTTTTGAATAAGGTGGGAGGGTGTCAACCACTCTGCTGGCAAAAAGGGACATGCAACCCAGAATTCCAGTCAGGACTTGCAAACACACCAGAACTGAGAGATCTTCTAAATGGAAGAAGTTTGCAATTCAAAAATCACAGTCATCCAAGTAAGGACTTGAAAGGAAGAATGGACCTGGCAGCACAACGTGGACAAATCCAGGATGGGGCTGTGTCACTGTTTATCTCCCTGCACACAGCACAGCCCAATGAAGGCGATGGCAGGTACTTGCTCTGGGCAGCTCCCTGGTAATTAGCTGGCCAAGAGACAAATCTGCTTCCTAGACATCACCAGCACAGGCTTCATGGCTTGAAAATACATTACAGTGAATTACAGGATGTACATTTCCTTGTAGTAGCACCAGATAAAATTTTTCAGTGTGCATACCACGGCCTGTCTTACTGGGTATCATTCCACAGGATTCCATCTTGCCCCTTCTTTAACGGATCACAGAGATTTTTTTTGTTGGTTTTTTTTTTTTTTTGGTGGGTTTTTTTTTAATAACTTTTTTAAGGTTATGTTTATAATCCAACAATTTTCCCAGTTTATTTTGTTGGATGATAAAAGAATGACAAAAGGCTAGCAGTATGTGAATGTTCAAAGACTGTTCTATAAATGAAATTATTAAATGAAATCTGATACACATTTTTTACAGCACAAGCTTTCAGAGGCTGTCACCTTTTTGCTTCCCTTTTAAATCTTGAAATAACAATGACAATTATATGGAGGTCAACGGTAGCTACAGGCAAAGACACAAAAGGTTTCAATCAGAAAGAGTACCCCAGTAAAATGAATAGCTAGATCTGAAAATATATATTCATGTCACAAGAACCACCAATATAACTGGATGATGTTCACATACGATCATGAAATGAGTAATACTGCTTTTACTCAAGGGACATTCTCTCTCAAAATCAAGAAAATCTTTTAATGATCTTTTACATGGAGCAAAGTAGAATAAACTGATATATGTACATATCCTTGGCTAAAACCTTACCCCTAATCCCAGAATATGTCATAATCCCTAATTTATGGTGTTTTTATTTCTTCCTACAGAACCAGCATTAAACTGGAATGTTCCAGGAAGACTTGTATAATACAACAATGCCAGGGACAAGGCACACAGCCTTCATGGCTAATAAACATGGTTAAAAAAGAGCATTTTATACATTTTGAAATGATACTAGGTTCCACAGTTTCAAATGCCATACCAGCAGGTACCTGGGGGATCTACACGCCTCCCTCGTTTTACAGGTAGAGAAACAAAGAAGACTGAAGTGCCTGCAGTGCCACAGTGCACATCAGCAATCAGGTCTCTGCAATTCCTCTCTCAGATTCCAGCTGCCACCAGAAGCCAACAATAGTCTGTAAAACCTCTTATCTCTGTCAAGTTTAAGTTTGAAATACCTTTTCTTAAAGCTACGTATAGCCTTAATATGTAGTCCCCTGACAATTTCTCCTACATTTATTTTCACAGATTCTGCTGCCCAGTATTAAACACCTCCAGTTCCTGGGACTGCAGATGCTCACCAAGCACAGCTGGAATAAGACCTTGGCAAAAGGCAGAACTTCAGGTAAGCCTGAAACTGAGCAGTTAATAAAGTGTCACTTGTGTGGGGTAGACTTTAGCTGGCCTGACGTCTCTGTGGAATAGTTGGACTATGCCAGGAACCTTCTGCACACGTCAGGGTGATATGCACAGAAGGAAAGCTGTAACACCTGGAACAGAAATCTGGTTTCTAAAGTAATGAGTCATGTTTACTGACATGCGTGGTTTGTGTGTCCAATTAGGAATTATTTATGTATAGAGAAACCAATGGTCCTTGGACATCTGTCCATACTCAGGTCTATAAGAATCGCAGCCTCTGATGCAATAAAGTTTTCCTGTTCCTGCTTTTGGAGCAATATGGTGTTGTTTCTTTGACCTGCCTCTAACTTCGCGACAACAGTCACCGATCTTGACCAACTTTGTGGGTTCAGTGATAACACAAAGCTTTTCCTTTCACATTGCCATGGCCTCTTTCCATAGTTGTTTTAGGAGGTCTCCCACACCGCACCTGAGGGAGTGTCTGGAAATCTGAGCCCCCTTTTTAATTTCACACTCAGCCGAGTTCAACTGCAGTTAATGGAGGACTCTCTCATGGCAACATCAAACAATGGCTCCTTCTGTGATTAGCAAGCCCAACTGCCCTAACACAACCTCTCTCTCTCTCCCCAGTCGCTGCAAGTGATTCGCCAGCCCTGCCCCACAGTGAAGATTACATGAGAAACACCTTTGCTGGCTCGCAGTGTACTTTATGCTAGATGCTCCTGATAGCAGCCTCTGCCTAAGACATCAAAGCACGGGGAGATCCAACCTACAGGCTGCAACAAACACCTGCCCTGGGGAGAGCATCTGCATCCCGTGCAGGGTGGTCCTGCGGGACACCCAGCCCCTGCAGCTGTGCAGCATCAAGTGCCCGGGCACCAACTCACCTCCTGTCACACTCAGTACTGGCAATTGGTACCCACTGCTCTCCTCCCACCCTGCTGTTACACGGAGCACTCCATCAGCCTGGATTGGAGAATTCCCAGCATTAGCTAACGAGGAGAAAAACAGCTCCTCTGGAAATAACCAGGAAGTAAAAAGTACTAATTTACTCTGTTTCTGAGACTTCATTCCCTGGAGTTGGTTTCTCTTAAATGCTGAACAGTCACTGGTGCAACTTGCTGGAATATATGCTCCAAAATTTTAATAATCCATAAGTATCTAATTCCAAGCATCTTTAATGGGCCACCATCAAATTTGTTCTCAAGACTAACCTTCGAGTGGACACTTTGAACATCTGCCTCATCTTCATTTGTGAAATGGGAAGAGAAAAGCTGCATTTTATATTGT
>VWZG01007480.1:333765-425000 GCA_013396735.1 Grallaria varia
CGGAAAGTGGGGGGGGGGGGTGTCATAGGAAAGGTTAGAAAGAAATTAGTAACTCACTTGAAAGTGAGATTTAAACAGCACGTACACCAAGTAACACTGCTACTACAAGACAAACAACGAGGAGGAAAAGTACCTAACAGCAGCTTATTAAATTAGATAGTGGGAAAAATTGCTTTACCAAAAGGTTGTTAAGCAGTGGAACAGGCTGCCCAGGGAATTGGTGAAATCACCCTCCCTGCAAGGATTTAGAAGACCATGTGGATGTGGCACTTGGGGACATGGTTTAGGGGTGGACTTGATGGTCTTAGAAGTCTTTTCCAACCTAAACAATTCTGATTGAAAATAAATAGCCTCAGCTCTGTGCACAGGAGAAATAAATTTGTGCTGATGTGTGTGATAATACTGCATAAACACCTAATTAAAGGCTGAAACATGGTACAGTTGGTATTTACATGGAAATTAGAAACTAAAACTAAAATTTCCTTAGTTCGGAGTACTCCACTTAACACTCCAAATATATGCACATATGTACACGAGACTCAGAATGCTTAGCTCCTTCTTGTTATCACATACTACAGGTCCTCAGTGTCACTGCAGTGTTCAGTTATTCTCTGTTTAGAAAAGGTTCTGGGTTTGTAAGAATACAACCCATAACATTTTAATCCAGCTTTCTTTGCTGTTTTGCTGCTGCTCCTGCCCCTCGGTGAACACAAACATTAACAGCAATTCACTCCCAGGCAGGTGGGTCCTCCCTCCACACCATGTCAGTGCCTCTGCCCAGCCCAGGAACTGCTGAGCCACTTCAACAATGGGAGAGCAGCCCAGCAGGAAGGGCTGGAAGGGACAGCAGGAAAACCTCCCCCAGATCAGCATCAGTGCTGAGGAAAGGCCAGACCCCAGCCTTAACTATCTGTTGGATGCCATCACCCTGCTGCCCAACTGTGCTCCTCAAACTCCAAACCACACACAACAGTGACACAAACCAGGAAAAGAGATTAAGAAAAACTGAGAAAAACACCAATAAAACAGAAGGTCACCTGAAAATGGCAAACACATACCAGGTGTCTACAGAGGTGAGAAATGCCAGCCCACAGGATGAAAACTGTGGGGCTCAGTCTGGGCTTTTAACAAATTGATGGGTTTGGATTTTAAAATGCTTCATGCCTCCATACTAAAGCTTAACAGCACTACAACAGGGTTTGGGTTTTTCTATCACACAAGATACTCTCCAAGTATAATTCATTCCTTTCCAGCTATTAAGAGCTGCACATCTGGCTTTCCCCTGTGGTTCTGTGACAAAATCTGATTATGCTACAGAATCTTAAGCACTCCTCACTGAAAAAATAATGAACTAATGTTTCCTTGGACAGAGACACGAGAGCTGAAAAAGGAAAAGAAGTCCTGTCATTCTAAGCACTACTTCCATCATTTCACCAAATTAAAGTTCTTGTATTTTGAAAAAAACTATCCCTGTCAGAAATGGATATTCACAGCTGTCCTTTTTGTATGATAATTATGTTATCTCCACTTATCAGAGATTTTGTATGTGAGAATTGCAAAATAGTTTCCATACGGATAAGACAAATCACAGTCACACTGACTGAAATGACTTACAATCACATATGAAGTCATGTCAAAACAAGGACGAGACTTAAAAAAAAATAAATCTCCAGTCCTGATAACAAGACCCTTTACTGAGGACCAGAAATCCATCTGGTCGATATTATGCAGAGGTAGTTTTTGTAGCTATGTGATTTTTTTTTTTTTTTTTTTTAACAAAAAGAGCTTAAATGTACTGCCTACACATCTTTGTTGCATCAAAAATACTGTCAAAAAAACTTCCAAGCCACCCCAATCCAAAACAGAGCATTTGTTCCAGTTCTGCCACAGTACACACAGATAGGTATGGAGAGGAATCCATCGATTTGAAAGCCAGGACGTTCAGTGAATAATTTCCTAATATAATATTGTTTCAAGGACCCCTTGGTTATACCGAGACTAAAGAAAAATAATAGCTATTTCCACAGGGCTTTGGCTTTTTATTTCGCATTCCACATGTGGCTCTCCAGACAGTCAGGTTTCATTCCTCTCACTATTTATCAATCACATTCATCTCATGTTGTGGGACTTGGAGGCCAGACCTGTTTGAGAGCCCATGTGAGCCCATTTCTGTTGTTGTTTGGTCCAGTAAAGCTGCAACGACATATTTAATGGGCAATGGCAAGGCAGAGGCTGTGACCTGATTACAGGACAGAGGATCCAGAGGGAATGGATGTGGAACTGGCACGGAATACAGCTGGGATGGGTATGGAATTGGTACAGAATACAGCCTGGATGGATATGGAATTTGACACCACAAAAAAAAAAAATCTATAATCTAATGTTACAAGTATATTAAAAGCACAAACATAAATCACTATATCCAAATATTACAAAAGCCTGACCGGGAAATTATGAATACAAAAGGATCTCAGTATCCTACTATGACTCACAATTAATCCTAATATTGCTGGATCAGTTCAACACTGTTTCAATAGATTTGTCAGAATAAAGAAAAAAAAGGTTATTTGCAAAATTTATATGTATCTTGGTAAATTCTCGTCACAAAGCGAATCAACAAGAACACAAAAATGTGGATGTTTAGACTAGTAGAAACCCATTAATCTACTCAGAATCTAATAAAAGTTTTGAACTTGTAATAATATTAAAGGATACAGAACACCCCAGTTTACTTTTAATGTGGTTTGCTAATTTCTTTGAAATGAGATACACTTTAAAAACAGGTTTTTATTTAAAAAATAGCTTAATCTCACATCTGTAATTTTTATTGCTCTTCAAAACAATCTCAAAGCTAATGAATCATCTGACTTCAGTGCTTTTGGCAACAAATGCATTTCTAAGAGGTGGAAGTTCAACCTTGTATGTGTAAAACCCAATCTCCCACTGCCCTTCAATTTGGTGATGGGGAAAGCAATACCATGAGCTCCACGTGCCTTTTACGTGCTGTCCCACTCAAATACTCGTGTGCAAAGACTGCTCTGATTCCAGCTCCAGCAGGTGAGGAACAGACAGAGGTAACACCCATCAGAGACAGAAGTATGTGATGCCTCTGACTGTGTTTGCTTGCAGGGAGAGGGGGAAGGAATTGGGAGAGAAATCCTGCCAGGGTGCACTTTATGGTGATCTAAGGAGTACCAGGAAAAAAGGAAACACACTTCAAGCAGAGATAAAATGCATACATGGGCTTAATATCCTTCGCCTACCTTTGTAATAAACTCTACCAGAGAGGCATAGAAGTCAAACCTATAATGACTTTTGGGAATTGGAAGTAGATGACCTCCAAAACAACACAAAAATTGAGAAAAATTCTGTCCGCGACATTTTTTTTCTAGAAACCCAATTAAAACTTAGTGAACTTATAACCTGGTACATTAAATAATAAAGCACTAGTAAGACAACAAATGCCTTTTGATTCTTTTCAAAGAGTTTGCTTGATAGTGTTGTGATTAAGAAAAATATTTTCAGAGGAACTCCTAAATATTACAGGAAGTGTCAAGTAGTTAAAATTACCACAGCTACACACTTGCAGTTTGTCCCTATGCCAACAGAGCAGAACCCACCCACTCATCCTACAGAGCAGCATCAGCAGGGACAGTACAAGAAATAATACACAAAAATGGCAGAACTATTTTAGCATTTGGAGTTTTACTTCTGGAGGCAGGAGGAGGACAGCACTTCTGTTTAACCTTCTCTTACTCTCCTGAAAATGACTTAAGTTGATCCATTACTATTTCCATTTATTGCACGCACTGCACAGATTAACATAATTATGTGATTTCAAGTGATTAAACAGTGTCTTTTTTTTTGTTTCCTTTTTTTGTCAGTATGTTTCTCCTAAATAGAAACTTCCCTACATGTTTCTCAAATTGCCCCTTTTTGGACTTCCTGATACAAAGATCCCTTTGCAGAGCAGCTTTCCAAGAGAGGTAAAAGGTGTGTTTTATATTAGTTTACCTTTCTTCTTTGGAAATTCCAACCTTTCATTAGCATTTCTCATACTTTCTACAGTTTCTGTTTTCTTAATTTTATGAAAGACTCCTCTCCTCACACCTCTATGCTGTTGCTTCCTCATTCTCTTTTTTTAACTCAATCTCTAATCTCTAGTTCTTGTTCAGGAACCAGATTTTCCACCACTTTGAAACTCCAGCATATGTAAAAATTGCCCTTAATAATTAATGCACATCTTCCACATTTCCTTCCAAGTCCTTGAAGGAAGTTTCCAATAAAGAGATCTCAATTTTGACATGATTTCTTTCATTTCTGTTCCAGCAGAAGATTTTCTTCCCCCCTCTCCATTTTATTTTGCCTGCCAGTGAAGCACCCTTTCTGCCTGAGATCAGAGGGCTCCCTTTAAGCTATGCTTTATTGAATTTTCTTTCTGGCAGGCTATAAAGAAGTGTTTGAAAAATGCATCTTCCCTGTTTTCTGACATCTGAAAAAACAGCTGGGTAATGTTCAGAGGTCGCCTATTGCTGATATAACTAGAACATACTCGTGGCTAACTGGAAGACCAGGAACATAAAGCTTCTCCATCAGCATCTGGCAGTACAACACCACAATAACCTCCTGCAAAAAAAAAGGCAGGAGGGACAGAAAATCCTCCTGTGCCCCCAACAGCCCTGGGAGCAGGGGCCAGCTGTGGGTACCACCGTGCCTGGGAGCCCCAGGGATGTGCACCACGACCCCAGAGCCATGGCAGGACAGCCTGCAAAGGATGCTCCCAGCAGGTGTGGTTTGCAGGGCAAGGGCCACACATGGAGAACGTCAGCACACAAACCAGTGGAAAACAGAAAACCCCAAGGTGTGCTCGTGTTTGTTTGAAAAGAAAGTCAGCCATGGATGCACTACAGAAACAGGAATTATGAACATAAAATAAGCATGACTATGTAATTGAACAGCCTGCTACAGTTATTTTTTTTTTCTTCTGCCTTAATTGTCCATCTGATTAAAATTTCCCTCCAAAGGCCCTCAGCCTTAAAGGGCTTTGATTCTGGCAATGCCTTGCAGTTCTGGCAGGTATCCAGCCTCTTATTTTTATCCCTCAGCCCTTTGGTCTCTTCTTCATACATTTCTCATCTTACAGTATTTTTTTCCGCTAGTCACAGAACATATGTAAACAAGTAGAATTATTTTTGGAGTATGGAAGTGTAACACCCTCTATTTTTGTTTCTATCAAGAGATCATATTCTTGCAGATTCTGACTTTTTTCAATTATTAGGCTTGGGCAAACATTTGTCTGTAAAAAGGATACATTTATTAAGTATTTCACTTTATGCTGCTGAGAAACTGTCAGGATCCCTAAACATGGCCAAATAAAACTAATAAAAATATTTAAATGTTTTTAAATTATATTACAGTCATACTGTTGACATACTTTGCTGACTTTTCAAAAATATTTATTTAGTGATAATACACTGAGTATATTATATCTACATAGTGCATTGCAAACCCAACTCCAAAATCTCAAAGGCAAGTTTACCAGAGCAATTAAGAACATAGAAGACATGCTAAATTGCTTTTCTGAACCTCAAAATGCTGAAGTACACCCTTAATGATTTGTCAACTCCACACCTACCTCAATGAAAGGATATCACATCTGCAGCATTTAGCTAATCCTTTTTTCCTGTGAAACTGAGTAGAACTAATTCTCTATCAAAGCTCTGAAATACTTGTATTCACTGATATTTACAATTGCAGTCAGTAACTCATAACATGCTTGTTTTGTCTGAATGCTCATTTTTAATGTTACGGTTACTCTTTTTTAATGCCCACTTCCCATACATCCTACACTGGACTTACCAGAACTAACTCCAAAAATGCCTTTATGCATGTGTTCATGCTTTATTGATCTCAGATATAGCTACCTATATATCTTCTGCTATATATGTCTTTTAAACATGGCTCTCTTACAGAATCAGCAAATGCACATTTTAAAACCAAATAAATCTATAGTAGATCTGAGTTAAGTGAAATTTCCAAACGTGTTTCCCCCCCTCAAACAGCCCTCCTGTAAAATTTTGCCCATTTGTGTGCGCAGTGGAAAAACCCATGCAGGGGTTTGGTTCTGCATGCTGCAGTAAACCCAATGGAGACACCTGGGATCTTGTTAAAGACCAAGATATTTGGCTCCTTTTGAGGCAGTATCTGAATTCTTATGTTCTGAGTTGCCTCCTCCACCTCTCCCCAGCCCACCGTGTGTGCACATGACAAGCTACAAAAGGCTCACAGGACATGTTTCTGCTCTAATCTCGCTCGTGGCATCTTTGGTTAGAAGGACACATCTCGAGCACATCTAGCAGGAAATGCTTCCCAGCAGTCCAGCCAAATACAACAACCCAAAGAGCACCTTGCACCCAGCCAGAATCCATGGTCACTTCTGGGACAAACCAACCTTTTCTTCCTGGAAATCTCAAGCAAGTTCCTGATTTGTTACTTACATATATGATCTGTCAGGAGGAATTTCGCACTAAGAATTTCAGTTCAGCTTCTATATATTATACATTGGCCAAGTGTGATTAAAAGCTTTCAGCTGCAGCTTCCATGTACAGAAGATGTTCCATTTACTGAAGTACTGAGATTCTATTTCTTTCCATAAAGCAAAAGTTCCTAACATTTCCAGTGGACCAAACATAAATAATGCACTCCCTTGAAGGAGCACCAGTAGCCACAGTAAGTCATGAAAAGCAATTTGCCTTATCACTTGCTGTCTGCAGCCATTTACTGGGGCATTCCAGGTACTTGTTCATACCTACTCAAAGAGCAGGATCAGACCTATGTATCTCAAGGAGTTCCTATGGAAATTATCAGTCTCCTTGATTTTAATAATTTCATCTCTCATTTTTAACATACAAAATTTCAGTGAAGAGTCTGCTTGCTTGTCACCATGCTACAAGCTTCTGGCAGCACGTACTCAGTTTAATGACAGTCTTGGTTCTATTCCAGCAGATTATTTGGTGGGGGGAGGGAAGTGTTCTGATGAAAAAAATCAGCTGTGTTTAAATAGCTACATAGTGCAAGCAGACAATTTGAGGGTTTTGGCTGTTTTTCCCCTCTTGCAGCCCCTTATCAGGCCAATATACACACACACACAGAGGCAGTGCTCAGTGCAGAGCTCAGCAGTGTGTTTGTGCTGAAGGGCCATGACCTGCTGAACACTTCACAGTCGGTGCATTACAGGGAATGCATTCCTGCTGCTCTCTGTTTCCACAGCCAGGCTTATCTGAGAGGCCAAGGAGTTGAGCTTAACACCAGTCACCTACGGTATGCCCTCATTCTGTATTTTGTGTGTGACTACCTACAACTCAAACAAGGAGATGTATATACTTTAATGCTTGCCAACAATTTACCGTAAGAACAGTAAGGCGGCTGATAAACTGCCAATTATCCTTCTCCCATGTGCTACACATTTTTGGAGATCCTAACAACAGTGCTGGAGAAAGGACATCAAATGATGCTTAGAAATGGGATACACATTTTCATTTCACACTCCATCAGTTTTTACAACTAGAGCTCCATGAAATGTATGAGAATACTTGGCTAACAGCCATATCTACTGAGGTGTAAAATAAGGATCAGATCTCTTTTAAAAGAGTTTCATTTTCTTTACATGACTAAATCAGATGTTGACCTTTTTCCAAAATATACTGTAAATATTCCATACCTCTACCCATCATCTAATTTTGAATCTCGGAGTTGTGTTCTGACATGTTTTAACAGACAGGTAATCAATACCCATATTTTAAAAAACAGTTATGTAAAGAAAAGTAACTGAAATACACTGAGTCATACAATCATTGGTGTTAAATCTTATCAATTCTAGTAAGTTCTTTCCCCATCTTGCACCAAAAGAAGAAACAAGTGTTTTACTGCCTCCATAGTCATCAAAGTAAAGCTACGGGCATCAGCAAAAACATATTTTGAATTCAAATTTCAGTCTGTCAGAAGAGATTAAAGCTTCATGCATATATAAAGGGGAACTAAAAAATAATAACAGATACATAGCATGGAATCATTTTGCTCGAACAGCTGCTGACTTACCAGTGTAGTAAAGCAGAAAATGTCTTTTACTCACCTCTGTTAAACCAGAAACTTCTCCTTTTGCAAACGGCCTGGTGATGGATGCAGTGTGAACTCTGGCATCTGACACTGGCTGCCCCTTCATAAAATGTTTCCCAGCTTCGTAAATATTCACTTCTACCATCTTGCCCATTAACAGGGGATCCTTTGGCACAAGAACCTTTCAAACAAAGATATAGACATAATTACTGAATACCACAAGGAATATCAGAGTCTCCAGTTTCCTCTCAGAAAACAGATTTTTGATAAACGTCAGAGAAAATCCTAAAACTTAAAAAAAATATAAGTCATCAGCAGACACTACAGCCCCTGACACACTTGACCAGTAAGGTCTCCAGCTTGCATTCTTTGAGAGCTTTGCAGTGTTAGCTCAGCAATTTTCAACCCCAGCAGATTCTGAGTCCTGTTTTTCGAGTGGTGAGAAAGCTGGGCCTGCATTGCAGCTTTTGAACCCAGACCCCAGCAGTTCCCAGGGGTACCTGCAGTACTCACTCCCAACAGCCTGCTGTAAACCCTCCTATTTTCATGTGCACCCCATGACACCTTTTAAAAAAAAAAAAAAAAAGTTTTTATGTTTGTAAATGTTTCTGGACAGAAATTATGCCCTTGTTTCTCTTTGCAGAAGCCTTTATTTTGATTGTGCAGACCCTTTGCAGCTGAGATGCATGACTGACAATGAATGCCAGTAAAAATGCGTGAGTGTGTTTCTGGGGTCAGCAACTAATGCCACTCTGTCCTGAATTTGCACACCCATGATATTGGACAGTCCCATTTCACAAAAAAGACAGCACGTGGCAGATGTTCCTAGGTCATGTCATGCAGCTTACAAAAGAAAGAGCCAACATACATGAGCAACATTTTTTTGCCGGAAGAATAAATGGCGTTAAAAAGGCTCTAAAATCGACAAGCAGTTAAAAAAGAAAAGTGAAGTAATTTCCTGATGAAATTACATATTTTACAGTGTTTACAGTGAAAAATTGAATCACGGGGACTTATTGAATCACATTTACTTGAAGCTCATCCACACACAGAATCAGAGAATCACAGACCAGGTCAGGCTGAAGGGACCACAGCGGGTCATCTGGTCCACCCTCCGTGCTCCAGCAGGGCCATCCCAGAGCACGTGGCACAGGACTGTGCCCAGCCTTTCCTGGAACACCTCCAGGGAGGGTGACTCCTCTCCTTCTCTGGGCAACCTGCCCCAGTGCTTGGTCACCCACACAGGAAAGTTCTCCCACATGTTCAGGTGGAACTTGCTGTGCATCCATCTCTACCCGTCGCCTCCTGTCCCATTGCCTGGCACCACCAGGAGCCTGGCTCTGCCCTTTTGTCCCTCCCTTCAGACACACATAAACACTGAGGAGGTGTCATCTCTTCCCGAGGCTGATCAGCCCCAGCTCCCTCATCACAGAGATGCTCCAGTCCCTTCATCACCTTTGTCATCGTCTGCTGGACCCTCTCCAGGAGCTCCATGTCTTGCACTGAGGACACAGAACTGGACACAGCCCTCCAGAGTGGCCTCTCTGGGGCTCAGCAGAGCTTTCTGAAGGTGTACACAGCCACTGTATATTTGTTAACATAGTTTCAGGTACATTGTATTTACCACACAGGAAAAAAATAAAAAAAATCTCATAAACAAGTCTTGGTCACGTGTCCTGGAAATGCTTCTTATTTCTTTCCTTGTTTTTTGTACCGTGACACACTGTGCTGCTGAGATTATCAGAAAGCAAAGAGAAAAGAAAATGATGTTATTTGGTTTATTTAACTGTACCTGCTCATAGAAAGGATTGTGAGCCACGTAGTAATTGGAGTCAAAGGATTCTTCTGTTACCAGAACTCTCTGCCTCTCACCAACCTGGAAAACAGAAGACGAGAGATGACTCAGAAAACAGAAACAATGAATTATGCTGCAAAGAGAACTGCAACTGCAAACAAATGCTCTTAGCAGAAATAATCAAATTCTCTGAGGAAATTCTGTGTCAGCAAGAAAAGTGGAGCAGGGAAAGTCCTATTTTAAACCATCTAAAACTGGCAGGCTGACAAGTCAGAACTGAGGGCTAAACTGTGGTGCTATAAAGGCTTAACATGAAAATCACGTTCAGAAATATAAACGGATTTTCACTTGTTAACATGACAACAAATAAATATGTCAGATGTGCACAGAGTCCATTACATCTTCATCCAATTAATGAAAAAATTCTGCAATTAGTCACCAAAAAGATATCTTTTTTTAAAGCCACACTTGCTCTTTGCAATGGGCCATCTCTCTGTCCCTTCTTGGTGACCTCACTAAGCTGTGCTCACGAGACCACACTGATTCCCACGACAGGGCACCAACCCCGCATATCACAAAGGCTCAAGAAGAAGAGTTTTTAACAACTCACAGACACAGAGACACGAAAGGCAAAGCAAACACTGGCGTAAGAAGCCCTGTGCTTCAGCAACACCCCCTCACTCCCAAACGCACTAACACAGGTTAAGAGAAGCACCAGTTTTACAGTGAGTTAAACAAAAGATGCCAAGACAAATGAGCTGCATTTAAGGGTCAAGTAGATATGAAACAAAATCTGAATTTCCCCAAAGTTCAAAATCCCCCACAGAGCACCTTTTGATTTTGACCATTACTGAGCTGTATAATGAATTGTACAGCTTAATTTCTGCAAACCTTGAAGACACTTAGCTCACATTTTTAGTCTGAACCCATCTCTATTTTTTCCATCTAAATGTGCCCTGGATTATTTCCAAACTATTTGACAAATGCATTCTGCAAATTACAATTGTCTAGCAAGTTAAATTTACTCACTGCTTTTATTACTATTTTGAGACACAAAAAGGTTTCACATTTTACTCCAAAGTTTTAACATCTGTGAGCCAAGTTACATTCAAGACCCTGTCCCCTCTCGGAAAGACCTCCACCACATCCTTGTGGCAGCGGTGACATGGAAGTTTTATGGTCCACGTGAACCAGCAAGAGCTTGCAAGAGCTTGCAGATCACATAATAATGTTTTGATTCTTTAAGGTACAAGCAGTGAAAGATAAGATTAGGAATTTCTCTAACAGTCAGCAGCAGAAAATAGTACATTAATAAATAAGAACAGCAATATCACATCTATATTATATTGTGTATATATATGAACATATATATACACACATGAACATATATATACATATATGATGTATATATAACTCCCCACTCACTGAACAGAAAGACTTCATAGAATAACTCCTTTTGCCTTCCCTTCCCTGTGCACAAATCTGGAATATTCTCCAAGGAAATCCTGGAGAGCAAGGGAGACACCCAGCTCATTTTCCCAGAGGTGGTTAGAGCTCATTCTCAGGACTGCAAGTGAGGGTTACACAGCAGAAGGGGCGAAATCCCCCACTTCCAGACCCAGGAACAGAATCCTAAGAGTAGAAAATATGTATATTTTTGCATACTTTTAGGAGGTGTTTAATAATTGCTTATAGGTAATTTAGAATTTCCATTCATGTCTCCCTGGGAAGTCTGCAATTACAAATAACCCCAGATAAAAAATACTCGTATTTTAGTAAGAATCCAGTGTAACCAACAGCCAGGTGGAGAGTTTTTATTATTATTTTCAAGAAAACAGTTATTCAATTCAAATCCCCAAAGGAGTTTTGCAAAACATGTGAGATGCTTGAGATAACTACTCCAATAATAATATTACAGAGAACATTTCCCCTACAGTGAGAAGTTGTGTTACTTCTATAATATTTGAAACCATCGCTTTTAAAACTCACAACTCAGTCTCTGCTGTAGCACTGAAGTGCTGAAGTCTCAGATGTCCCGCAATATTATGAAAAAGAGGAGGACAAAGCAAGCACCATTCACCCACCCCTGGGCCAACGTGCTGCCAATGAAAAGCACCAAGGCCAAGCCACCTCCTCACATTGTATTCATTATCCACTGACAGCAGGACTTAGCAAAGCTGGCCCAAGGCAGCAGTGGGGCTGTAACTCGTTCCACGCTTGTCCAGTGGTTCCCTGGGTCTCCCTGGTCACAACAGTGTGCCTTTGCTGCCACTGTGAATCCTGCCTGTGAGGCAGACCAAGCTACATGTGTTATCTCCATGCTCTCAGGTGAAACAATGGCAACCTATTATACAAAAAAAAAAAAAAAAAAAAAAAAACACACCAAAAAACCAACAAACAAAAAGCCACAACAAAAAACCCCACCAAAAAACAAACAAAAAAAACCACACCCTCAAAAACCCAAAAAATCAGAGGGAAGAAGAAAAGGACACCTGTGTTAGATCCTTTGAGATAAACTGTGGTTTCTGCAGAGACACACTGCCAGTTTTCCTCATCTTTGCGTCCAGGAGCAAAAAGAGCTGAGGTCCCCATGGCCAGAGGGCTGGACAGGGCTCTGGGGCTCAGAACTTCTTGGGAACAGGAGGACATTGGGACCACTGAATTTGTAACAGAGCACCAGAACCGTGGCATTTAACCTGAGCCCCAGCAGGGCAGAGGGGCCACAGAGCCTGCAGCCATTTACCAGACCTGCAGACAGACAGACAGACAGACAGACAGACAGCCGGGCTGAGAGGACACACTGCAAGGGATGCAGGCAAAGCCAGCACTGCCACTCCCCAAAGCAACTGCACTGACAGCCTCGGCCAAGGCTGAGCTCACAGAAAGACACAATATTCGGTTATTTGCAGACTCTTCTGCCATAACAACAGAAAAGGAAAATTCCATTTAATGAGTTAGGCCATTGAGTATTCATGATCTACAAGACTAATTGGCTACATGCATTTGTAAGACAGAAAATGACTAGCTATCCTGCATCCAAGAATAATTAAGATGAAATGTAAGTACGCAGAATGCAGCTTTGGTATTGAAATTTGTTCAAGAAGTGGAATATGTCATCATTTCTGCAATTATTCCCCTGGGATCTCTAAGTGCCTAAGTTTCACCCCTCTCAGAATTTAAATATGCAGAAACCAGACACGATATCTAATAACAGTCATAATTATAATAACCTTTGATGATTTTTTTTTTAAGGCATGTACCAGCAGAAGTAGCTCAGTATCTTATTTTTATTCCTATTCTTTCATCTGCTTCCACAGGTAGGCACGAGTTCCAGCTCTCAGGAAACTGCAACTCTGCCAAAGCATCTGGAGCTGAGGAAACTCAGCCCTGGCACCTCAGTTTGGAAAGGTTTCCTACAGGAGCATTACTTTTTTTCCTTTATGGACAGCAGTATGAAAATTCTTACGAATGACAGCAAAAAATCTTGCCAGGCAACCTCCCCCATCCCAAGGGGGACTGGTCACATAATTTACCCAGAGAATTTGTCTTCACCAAAAACAGCGCAACAAGCACTGCTGGTCCTGTCACTCCCTACCCTGAAACAGTTACTAAGAAGTTTGTGAATCTCAGCATTAGTAATCAAATCACTGAGGAACATTTATTTCATTTTCATTTATCCTACAGGAAATTCTGACATGATAATTCTTTAACTCAGTTTTTCCTTTACCGGAAACCATGAAAAGCACTTTTTCCAGCTGGCTGATTTTATAAAATAAATGAACAGTAAGAAATGTCCAAAATCCTGCTTGGCTGCAGTCAAATTAGGTTTCTTTTTTCAACCAAGACTGTCTGAATCACCTAAAAGACAAGGATGATTTTTAAACTCCACGATAGTTTGGGCGCAAAGGACTGTCCCTTTTTACATGCTTTGACAGAATATTGCTGTGTAACATCAACCAATGAAAACTATGATTGCACCAGCTTTGATTTATTACTTGTTACAGACAGAGCAGGCAGCACATGATCGTTCTCACTTTTTCCTTCTCATTGTTTTATCTGAATTTTGTTAGCTTTGTTTGGAAGAGCCTCTGTTTGGCTAAAAAAAAAATAAAAAAATTAATAACCACTGCATCTCTCTACTTCTCCCACAGAAGATGACACACTGCACATGCACTGACTTAGAGACAGTGCCAAAGCCTCCTTCAGGCTGAATTCAGCTCCCACTGGCACTGAGGAGCATCTCTCCATTCATGGTGAAGGAGGCTGGCTTGGAGTCTGACCCCAGTCATCATGGAACATTGTACAAGACTTGGAAGCCACAGGAAAAGCTGCTTTCCTGAATTTGTTATTTAAATACATCATAAAACAGGCAATTAAAAAAATACACTGTCACGATTTATGTGTGTATGTTTTAGCAGATCACTCTGACAGACAGAACATTCTGGTAAACACGCATACTTTGACCTTTATTAAGTATAGCAAAGTTTCAGCAAGAGTTCTTTAGCAAGTGTTCATTCTACATCAGTTTTGGTGTACTTCTCTCCTGATTTTTCAGTTGTAGTTTAATAATATTAAGTAAATTTTAATAATTATGCAGATGAGGTGTTCTGCCCTAGAAAAGCAGAGGAGAACTGCTGGACATACTTTGACTGAATCCTTCTGAAAACAGAAACCAAATTTCTTGAAAACTATAATTAAGCATTCTCTAAGTCTTTTAGTTACACATTGTAGGTATTTTCTCCTCCTGACAGCGAAGTCCAAGTGTGCCACAACCTCCCTGCAAAAAAAGGTGAAGTTCACAGAAACTTACAAAATGGTCCTGTTTTGATGACACCAGAACAGAGCTCCTTTCAAACCCCCTTTGCAGTGCTATGTCCAGCTATGCAGCACTGCTCCTCCAAAATTCAGGGTGTGCACACACCTCCCTTTCTGAGGGGAGCCCTGCAGACAAAGAGTGGACTTGTCTCAGAGAGTGTCTACAGAGTTGTCAGGGTTTTAAATGTGGAGATTGAAAAGCAGTAACATTAAAATAGCTCAGCTCTCGAGCATGACAGTTTTTCTGCCAGGACCAAAATAGTTTTTAGCACAGAGCACAGACAGCTGCCCCTCCATGAGGGCTTGTGTTACAGCTGATGGCCAGTTCCAGATGGGTAGGTGCCTCCTTATTATATAGTGCATAACCCTGCACAGAAACGCAGCAGCAGAGTGGCACGAACATCTAGAGGGCTCTGACTTCTACAGCATACAATAATTCATCAGATTACTCTTTATAACATGTGTCTGTCTCACTTTACACCCGAGGAAAGGCACAGAGAGCTGACTGCTCCAGGGCTGCGGAGTAAGCAGCAGAATTCACCACATGGATTTCAGGTGTTCCTATTTCCTCCTCCCAAACCCAGACGATGCTGCCTCCGTCCCACACTGCCACTAATCAGCAACACGACCAAAATTCTCCATCTCTTACCCAGACCACAGAGCTGTGGATGCTCTCCATCACATAAATGTGTTAAACAACAGTAGATGTTACTGGTCCCCCTATTCACATCAGACTGTTTTGTACTTATGGCTAAATTTCCCCATTTCACACTTGCTGTGAGTCAGTGTTTTTCCTTTCCTTACACTGCTCAGGTTTTCTGCAGCCTTGGAAACAGCACTGGGTGGTCCTCACACACAGGAAAGTCCTTAGCTCTTAACTAGGGCACTGTGGAATCCCAAGTGAAAAGCAGACAACGTTCATCAAGGTGTCTCATTTCACTGCCAACCAATACAGCTGACTTTGTTAAACTACAAATATTAAACTGCCCACCTCCAAACAAAGGTGCAGAAACTTTATTTTAAAAGGATTGTGTGAAACATTTGACTTATAAAATAGTATCTAAGCAATTGGACTTTTTTGTTTGTTTGTTTAGTTTCAGGCACATTTGCTGCAGACACACTGCTCTTCCCACAGCATCATTCAAAATTCAGAAGGGACACAGCCAACAGATGCCCACAGGACAAACTCTCTCAACCATTTCCCAGGCTGGCTTGAGGCTGTGCAAGCAGGAAAGAAGGATTAGCCATAAATTAAAAGACAGCCAGCTGTAATAATACACAATCAGCATAACAAAAAAGTGTCTCAGACCTTCAGCAGCAGGCAAGGCAGCTCATTAAATGCAAGTGAACACCTTCTCTTGGGTGCCCTTCTGGATTTGTTGGCATAGCCAAGGGGGAGGGAGAAGGGAGAGATGGCAGGAGAGTGTCCCTGCTGTCCTGGCCCGTCGCTCACGGTGCAGGCGAAAGAGATCCCTTCCATCCCTGTGCACCTGCATCAGACTGCTTCATTCTCATTTGCCCTCCTGCTGTGAAAATGCAGCTTCTCCCAGCACACACAAACTCTGCCACGCAGCTCAGAGGAAAATTACATTCAGAGATGTGAGCGGTGACCTAAAAATGACAACTGGTCCTCAAAATATCTGATTCCTTTTAAATTCTGTGTGCGTTTTCCTTGTCTCTTCTCTTTATTGCCTAGAAAAGGGGTAATAAAAGCAGTATGTTGACAACTCTGTCATACTACCTTTCTAAATTTCATGGACCGTGTGCAATATTATAAAAGGAAAATAAGTTCTCTGCAATAGGAGGTATATATTGCCCTGAAAGCAGCCTCTCTCGTTTGGATCTTCTGTTTTAAACCTTGTGAAGGTACTGGGTCTGTTCTCCTGTGCTCCCTGACGTGCTGTTTCCACACATGTAAAATCCAATTGTGGTTGTTACCCAGAACAGTGACCACAAAGCTGGGGAAGCTGCTGCAGTAACATAAAACACTCCACGCAGAACTGGGGTTTGAACCCATCACACAGCACGAGCACTCACACTGCCCAATGTGACACTGGCAAAAGCCTCTTCCCTTCTTCCTTCAGGGGATCCAACAAACCTCATAAAACTGTGCCAAATATCTACACTAGTCCAAATGAAAAGATCAGCTCAAAATAGGAGCAAGAAATACCTGAGAAGGCAAAATATGTTTAAGGTCTTCCTTTCATACCCATAACGTTTCACAAACAAAACAAGAAACTAGACAAAGAGTCTACCCCTAAGGAAACTTGACATTTAAAATATAAATATGGGAAAGCATGCTGATTGTCTAGAATGGAAGATGGCATTTGGGAGAATCTTTTAGAAGTATTTTTAACTTCCAGTCAATGGGGCTGGATCAGTCAATCCATCAGTCATCTGATGATGGATTATGATGACATGAGTACAGAGATATTTGGGTTTCTAAATTTTATTGTGCTTTCTTCATAACAAGCTAAGCCCGTGGTGAAGTGAGGCAATCAAGCTTAAAACTATGATGATCTTTGTCAGGAAAGGCCATCCTTTATGCTTCTTCTGTGAAATTATTTAAAATTACTTGAGATTGGGTGTTTTTCTTGGAAGGAATTCCTTAGGATACACCGCATTTTTCCAAGTGATTTAAGCACAACATGAAGTGGCAGTTGCTAAGGCAACAACATGCAATTCCTGTTTCCAGCGATCCCTCTCAACAGCTGCATTAGCCCAGACAAGAACCAATTCTATGGGAATTTATCAATCATCTCAGTAAATACCCCACCAAGTAACTCTTCCAGGAGCTGCTTCAGGAACTTGCCATGCCAGAGTGTTCTCCCAGACCGAAGCCGTGTCCACGCCGTGGCAGTCGGGCTGCTGGCCAGGGGCTCTGCCCAGCACCATGCTCAGCATCCCCAGATGTGGGCAGCACTGCCAGGGGTTCTGCCCAGCACCATGCTCAGCATCCCCAGATGTGGGTCCTGCTCACCATCCCCAGATGTGGCCAGCACTGCCAGGGGTTCTGCCCAGCACCATGCTCAGCATCCCCAGATGTGGGTCCTGCTCACCATCCCCAGATGTGGCCAGCACTGCCAGGGGCTCTGCCCAGCACCATGCTCAGCATCCCCAGATGTGGGTCCTGCTCACCATCCCCAGATGTGGCCAGCACTGCCAGGGGCTCTGCCCAGCACCATCCTCAGCATCCCCAGACGTGGGCAGCACTGCCAAGGATCAGAAGAGGCCCCAAATAAAAGGATTCCCTCCAGTAACCACAGGCAGAACCACACGGTACCTCCTCACAGGCAAAATACAGCAGGAAAAAGCAAGGAACACAAGGAAACACTGGATTGAAGAACTCAGATGTCACAGTGAACACAGCACTGGTACAAACCCGTCGGTGCTGCCTTCCCTGACACGACACCAGAATCCACACAACCCCCTCGAATACGCCCAGTGGTTTTTAATCAAACACACCAAGAAGACTGCTCCAAAAAGCTGGGCTTCTCTCCAAAATATCGCCGCAGTTTTTCTGCTCGTCCTACAACTGTGGCCAATGTTCTCCGTTCATCTCCTCTGAGAACAAAGGGAGAGCAGATGGGACAAAACAGAAAAAACAAAGGTCCAGAACAACTCTCCCCCCCAAATCCACTGAAAGCTGCATTAATACATTTAACAACACACAAAATATGTAACATGACATGGCTGCAAGTTAATTAAGTTGGAATAAAAAATGGTGGCACTGAGAGAGTTAAAAAAAAGGGTATAAATATGTATCAGCTTTCTTTTCAAAAGAATAATAAAACTCCTTTAGCATGCATGAATCACAGGCTACTAAAAAACATCTGAACCTCGTCAGAAGATGATAATGTTAATGAGGATAGGATAATGATATTATTTTCTTTTATTTTGAAGGTAGACACTGTATGATCAAAAATGGCACACTTCAGGGGGTTCCTTCAATCCAAGACAAGGTAAGCCCCTGGAACTGCTGACACTTCCAGCAGCACAGTGCTGAATGACAGGCACCATCAAGGCTTACCCGGGGACCAAAGGGAATGATTCATCAAGGAGGGATAAATGCAGTGTGACTTTATGGTGTTTAGAATGCAACAGTCACTACTGGCAAACTAGTTGTGATGCTCTAGTATTTTTACACTGCATGCCAGTCACATGCCTCTGAAAAAGGTAAGCAAAAGAAATACCTCTTCATTAGCATACTAGAATAATAATTCTGACCAACTCCTGATAATCTATTAAAGGAAGTTAACAGAAATCAGTTCAAGAAAACTGTAAGATAACTCACTTCTGTTCAAGAACGAAAAGAAAATACTACTATGGACTAAGTTTTTTGTTTTTCTTTCTTCCCTATAGCCAGCTCAATTCTCAAGGCTAAGCATGAAGTCATCACACAAACCTCAATGATGAGCTCAGCACACTGCCTTTTGCATGACATCAGAAGCAAATGTGTCACATGAAAGGCTTCACTGCTTTGTAAGTTCTTTTCAACACCTACACCACTGTGTGCAACCTTCTCCTTTTTAAAAAAGTCCTTACACAGCCCACACAGTCAGAAATACTGAAAAACTGGAAGAACACCAGGGCTTTCTACAATCATTCAAACTAAGCAGCCACATCCTCAATATATTTGGGTTAAAACCTACTGTCAAATGAAAAGAGTCTCCTTGCCTAAAGAATGACAGCCTTTGTGTGAACAAAGAGAAACTCCACTCAACCTTCAGACCAATACCTTAACTGTGAATATCAGCAGCTTCATCATGAAGTCACCATGAAGTTGGGCATATCCTTACATTGCCTTTTGGTTTTCAAGATCATAAAATAAGACACCTTACAGACATGTCTGCCAAAAAAGCCCTGCCATTTTATATAGTGGATTTTTCTATATTCCTTCCTGCTTGAATGCCAATAGAACAAGTAAAGCTTTTGGTAATATTTTTTGAGGAATACCGTTAAACTTTCTCTCTGAAGAGTGCTTCTGATACAGGAAATATTTTCCCTTTTATTTGTTCTACATCATCAAGCTCAGAATTTCTTTAGGTAGTATGAGGTAACTGTCTACATTTATATTTGAAGTACTTTGAAAATACATTTGTTAACTTTACATCATCAAAATTTTGACCATTTAGTAAATCTGTCCAACATTTTTCCAAATAAATTCCTTTATGCTACAATGCAGAGAGATAAGCCAGAGGGTATGCCACAAGTGACCTGATGGTCCCTCTAAGGACAAAGAGAATGCTCCCCAACCAAGAATTCATTCTAGGTTTGTCCCAGGTCCGTTTCCTTTCATCAAGGCCACATGGCAAGGCAGGAAATATAAAGGCTCATGACTGCTATGATGCCTTCAGATTTTTATATATTTGTAGATCTTAATATAGCTGTGTATTTCTCACACTTCTGGCAGCAGCTAACAGCTTCCAAACCCCTCTCCTATGGTTTGTGTCACATCCCTGAATTTCTGTTAAAGGTCTTTTCAAGGAAAACGATTTCAGCAAGGACATTGTTTGGGACACGAGCAACTGGAAGATATGATTGCACTCAAAGCAAGATCAAAGCCCCAGAACCCCTGGAGGGCTCCAATGGGGCAGGCTCTGAGTGTGATACGAAGGGCAAAAGGTTGTCGGGTTGGATGTGCCCATTAGAGATGATAACTAAGTAGTGCTGTAAATTTGTAAGAACCCTGTACTGGGTATGGTCCATGTACTCTGCACTTTAAAGCTTTCATTGAAGAACTGCTCTCTACTTTATCTGTACTAATATTGTCTCCAAAGGCTTTTTTTCCCCTCTCAATTTTAGGCAACACTAGAACAGAGCAATCCTCACCCAACAGGAGCCTGGCACTGCTGAAGTCCAGTGTCGGTGAACGACATTAACAAATGGGACTGATTAAAAGAAAACAAGGGCTTCATAAAGAGGCAAGGAAGATGAGGGGCCCTGGTAAATCATGTTGTAATTTCTCTGTCATATGAAGAATCCACTGCTAAGAAAGGGCCTTACTCACAGGATTACCTTTTTAGATGGCTGCTGCTGGTAATAATTGCTCACAGTTGATATTCCCTCTGCTCCAGGGTTGAAGAGGTAATGCCTCACTTTCTAGGAAATTATTCATGACCCAGCCTCAGTGAAGAAGAGGTTAGCCTCTCAGAGAGGTGGAGATGAGTTATATGATCCAAACTCAAGAGAGCATGAAATAAATGCAGAACGTGGGAGAGAGGATATGCCATTTCATTTACACAAAGAGAAAAGAGATTGAATGAGGAAAGAAGTCAGCAACAGAAAATCTGGTTATGAAAGAAGCGGATCAAGTAGAACAGAGTATCTGGAAGGGCTTTTTGCAAAATACAGATCAAATGGCATTATCTGCTCATACTTCAGGCTTCTCATGCATCAAGTATAAATTATTGCATGGAAGAGAACATGCTTTCAGAATCTGTTTATTGAAGAGTCAGGCAAAGAGTTTGCTGCACAGCTCTCAGAGAGAATCAGCTCTAGGCCTTGTCACATCAATGATTTATAGGGTGACACTGGGGAAATCAATTAAGCTCTCTGCGTGCCCCAGTTTCCCCATCTGTAAAATAGGGCCAGGCCACCATTCAAGGAGAGTGCTTTTCCATTTTATAGCCTTTCTTCTTGTTCTTGGCTGCTCATTATTTTCCTAGTTTCTATGCTATCAAAAATACTAGTCTCAGGTGGATGTGTTTTTTATTTTAGCATTAGACTATACCTGTTCTTCCTTCCTTGAAGCTGTTCTGTTTTCCTATGACTTCATAGGTACTCCTGTAATTTCAGCAGCCAGATCAAAAGCACGGCGTACAAGGTGAAGGGAACATATTTTTCCTAGAACACAGATCCTTCAAGAATCCAAAGGTAACGGAGTGAGGCAATTGTGGAAAACTGCTATTTACTTTCACTTGAAATTGTTCAACAGTTTTGCAGCATTTTAGCACTTCAACATTTAATGATTGCTTGAAAAAAACTGCATTAAAAATAATCGACAGAATACAGTCTAATCCTCTCAGACATCTTGGAAAAAAACCAAACCACACAGTTGTCCTTGGGCTACTTGTTTCCTGGATTTTCTTTGTTTGTTCTCTGGTGTCCTCAGAGCAAGAAATTTGCAAATCAGCAGCAACAACTAAACAAACACCTTGCTGAGGTTTTACAATGGAAAAGGAAACTCAGTCTGGGGCTGTGGTACCCCTCCTGCTCCTGCAGAGAAACTTGAAATACACTGCTTAAAAAAGGGGGTAAAGGAGGGGGGAAAAATCCAAGTAGTTCAGAGGCACAAAGATCTAATTATTTATCAATGACTGTCAGAAGCACTTACATTTATATGATGCTTTTGCCTGTACTAGGGAATTTACCCCTTTGCCTGCAGAGGCAATAATCCATTCGACTTGTCAAGTGGGAAGAAAACAGTTAAGGAAAGGTTTTAAAATACAGTTCCTGTTTCAGTACCAAACACTGCAGTGTCTCCTTAGGAGGAAGCCAGTGCGAATGAGATTGGCAGATCCAGTAATAAGGATTTGCTCTGTCCCTGCCACCTGAGCCCTCTCTTACACTGTGACTTGCATGAAAAATGATGATACAACTGTGAGGCCATCAGAGCCTGACTCCAGCCCTTCCACAGTTTTGAAATTCTCCAGCAGGCAGCAAAATTTCAACAACCAGGTTCTTCAATTATAGGAGGACCGGGAGATTAATTTAATGTGTTTAGATACTTGTCTTGCCATTGCAAATGTAATCTTCTTACTCAAGACACACCAGCTGCCTTGGGCATTAGAAAGAAAATTATTATTCTGCCACGCATGGAATGGTGCACAGGACATTGGCTGAAAATAAAGAGAAATGATGGCAAAGCAAACATCAGTTCGTGGTTCCATCGAATCCTTGGCAAATGGCAGATGATTCTGAACTGGCAAATCCTTTTATCGGTGCAGTTTTTACAGTAATCTCAAATCTCTCCTTTATCTGCTTGTTTTTAGGCTTGTTTAACACAGAGACTGATGATCAGTGAAGCAAGAGATTTAGTTTAAAGGTGTCAGCTAATATCTACAACCGAGCTGCCATTGCTCTTCAAACCGGCTTTACAGATAAGAGCTGGCTGCTCACTGGGTGGCCACAACAATATTATTTGAGAAAATATCTTAAGGTGTTCATATTGCCAACAGGGCTACAATACACCATTCATGTGTCCAGAAGTGTTATCTGAAGTCACCGAGAGGTTAACAGCCAATCTGTATGCTCTGTATGCAGGACGCTGCTCCAGCAGAACGCCGTGGTTGGGTGGTCTGACTTCAGCAAACCAAGTCCAGTCGTATCATAGAGCTGCCTTTTTTTTTTTTTTCTTGTTTTGTACTTAACAGATAATCCTTTCAGCTTTGTTGAATATAAGGGACTTTCTGTTTTTAATCCCACTGCATTATACTTTCAAAAAGAACACATCTCTGATCTCAGTAGATTCCCATTTGGCTGATTTAGTCCCCTTGACCCTGGCCCTTCTTCCACAGGTTTCACTTGACACAAACTGCACCGACTCCTCCTTGGACAAAGCATTCCAAAATGTCACTGCAGCTCACTCAGCCAGGGCAGTTTGACATATAAGAGCAACAGTGCAAATTAAAAACAACCAAAAAAAGCCAGTCTTGAGTGTAAGCTGGAGACCTGAAGGATGCAGCTGGCTGGGGGACAGCGCGTGGGACAGTGACACTGCACTGCCCATTGCTCCAGCTCAGCTCTCTCTGCTCCAAGATCCACGTGAAAAGTCCCAAATTCTCCCTGAACTGACTGTGACAAGAAGGTCTGACAGTGCTGCTACTGAAATAACAGACCACGCAGCGAAGCTGAGCTCACACTGCCCATCGAAGTCTGAGTAACGTTTCTGCCATTCAGGATAAGATGGGATAAGATACCTCAAGTAACAACAGTCAGTGTTTTCACAAAACCAGCCTGAAGCAAGATCAAAGCAGCACCTACTTGTTTTTCACTCCTCTCATGGTTTGAAACTGATTTCTATTTCTTGTGCTTGAGGCAGTTAAAAATAAATGATCAGTTTAAACAAACAATTTGAAAAGAAAAACAGATAGAGAGGCGGACTCTATTTAGAACTTCAATGTATTCCAAAGAGAATTTCAGTGAATGCACAGTAAACCCCCATAATTTAAATTAATTTTAATTTTATGACAGAGTGATGCAACCTTCCTAAGAATTTTTTTTTAAAAGATCGCATTTGTTAAAAAGGTGTATGACACAGGGGAAAATGGACAGTGAGAACAAAATTCTCACTAGGAAATACTAAGATTAGAGTAGGAGACTGTTGTATCTTTCAATCCTTTACATTACACACGCCTGACATTTGGATTACAAAAGAAATACCCATCAGTTTAAGCAGAGGGGATCTACTTAAAACCAGGAAGACATTCTCTACAGTTACTTGATTATTTGGTTTGAAGAATGTAGGATTTCTCAGTACGAGTGTCCCAGAGCTGCACATAAGCTGTGCATATGGATGCAATGGCAATAAATCAGGCACAAAAATGTAGCACTTGAAAGTAGACAGATTGCTTCTTTACAGAATGTAATACCACATATTTCCCTGCTTCCCTAGGATTACAGTGACAACTTAAAGCTTTCAGAATAATGGGATTCACACCTTGAACACAGGCCACAGAAGGCATGCAATTTACTATACAAGATGGAAACCTAAACATTTGCTTGCATCAGATATAGGAGAAGCACATGTACAGTAGATCTGACATTTTCACATGTATTTCAAAAGATCTCTTCAACTTCCTCATGAATTCAGCCTACATTTAGTTCATTACTAAGTCCTGCAATTGCCGAACTAAAATTAATCAGAATCCCATTTACTTTCTGAAGAGCACTCAAAAGTCCATGATTTTAAATTAATTTATGCAAAGAGAAAAGCTCTTGTCTTTGTAAGTATAATTCTAAGCCGTATAAATCGAAAGTAAAGCTTTAAACCCATAATGACCCCTTTTCCATCCAGTCTTAAATGGAATAATTAAGCAATAACTTCCATTCCAACTAAGTACATGTGGCAGTGATGGGTGCCTTCTTGCTGACTAAACCCTGGAGCATTTAATTGACCTGTGGGAGCTGATTATTGCAAATACAGTCATATGGCATAGAAGCTATCTACTTTTTGCAAGGAGAAATCTTTCAAAGTAATTAATAATTTTGGTAATTTAAAAAGATTATGCATAACTATGCACTAAGAAGAGACTTAAGCTGTAGTCAGCAGGCCTGTTACAGATTTTTAAAGGTAATAATAGCTGTAGGTGTACTCATTTGGGTTGTAAATTTGACTCTTCAGAGTAATAGAACAGAAATGAGTAATTAGCCAAGGGCTCAGTTCAGAACTCATGAATTATCCCTGGATTTTCCCGGAGAGACTGACAGCAAGGCATCCCTCACTGACTTTGCTACAGTCTGATACCTGCTACTTATATCCTCGCAGCAGTGCTAAGAAATCCTCTAGGTAAATGAAATTCACACAACTGCAAACAGAATCCAGGCTGTTTCAGATGCCCTTCACAGCTCATACAAGAGACCCGTCCCAGGAAAGGCAGCCCCCGTGATGTGTGATGTGTGTGTGTGTGCAGAAGTGATTAGGCTGCTGAGCACGCACAGGAATTACAGTCCCTACAGGTAATACCATATAAATGTACTGCCCTGGCCACCCTGCACTGCAGACTCAAAGGCTTTCTAGATATGTAATTGTGGGGGAAAGAACTAAACATAAAGTCACAATGTGCGACAAGAAAGAATTCAGAAGGCATTTGTTTGGAAGTTTTTCTGTCTAAAGAATAGCAAAATACATTCATTTTTAAGTATTGCATCCATTGCTTGCCATTAATAGATACTGCCTTCTGGAGTACTGGGATAAGAAGCAGATGAATGTTTTCTCAGCATCCCAATGCTCAGGTGACATTGAAATTGTCCTCAACTAGACTTTTTTTAAAAAAACCAAGAAAAATGACACAATTAAATACCCAGTTGCAATTATGGAGTACTTAGCATATTAGAAAATGAATGCTACTTGGTTTACTACCTAACGATCCACCTAAAAAACTAACAGATCCTAAAACACCTTGGAAGAAAGGAGAAAACTTAGCACAAGAAACACAAGCTGTCCCTACCAAACAGTTCCCTCTGAACAAAACTCTTTCCATAAAATAGCTGAAAAAGACCCAAAGGTCATTAAAAACCCAGTTCAGCAGTCCTCAATGTCACCAATGTCACTTCTGCAGACCTTCAGATGGAACTGGATCATCCCAAGCAGCTGCTTAACAGGTAACACTGACCACACAGACCTGGTGGAATTCAGATTACCAGAACCCAAGTCTTACAAAAATGAGCATGATCAATCAGAGAAAAATAGCTTAACAGTCCATTGTTTTCTTTTGAATAAAGACTGGGATGTGGGAAGGAAGAGTATGGTGGGTTTGTGGTTTGTTTGTTGCTGTTTGATTTTCTAAACAGTTGTTAAAAAGTTAGGGGTAAGAGCACAGTCATAAGTACAATAAACACTCCTTGGTAAAGCACTTTATACAGCATATCATAAATTACCATTGAATAAGATTTTGCATATATATTTTTGGGACAAAAATACTGTCACATCCTGGTAATGACATGGGAATTGTTTGTAAGAGACAAGCTGCAATATCTTTTGTTGGATTTGTTAGAAGCATCAGATGAAAATATCTGAAATTCAGTTATCAGTTACACACCCATCTTTATTTAATATACTCATACACAAGCTGGGAGTCAGTAACACAGGCTTGAAATCCATGGAGGAGAATAAAATGGAGGGGATATGCAAACACCGGTAAGAGAAAGCAAATTGTATTATGTACAGAAAAACAAGATTCCCACTCTGAAAATGTCAACTAATCTATTTGGAAATATGGAATCTGAAACAGATGCTCTCTGTGAAACTTGGAAAGCAGCAATGCTGAAAAAGATTGTTGAGAGGACAGAACACTGGACATGAATTTGTAATGTGACACAGTAGTGGAAAATAACACAGGCCTACATTATTTTAGAATAAATATGCATAGCATTTATATCATGAGTGTGGCACTGAGCCACTGAGCCTAACCATTCCTTCAGGGCCCTGGAAAAAGAAAGTTGCATTTTTTTCACTCTCAAAACCAAAACTACCAACACTATTTTATTCCCTCGTCTCCGTTTTTTAAAGTTTTACTAAATTAAACCTACACTAAACTAGAAATCGCTGCAATTTTCTAAGGCTTATTTTACCAGTATTGAAAAGAGGAAGATGCACAGACAAATGGCCAGCAAGATGTGAGCAATGTTCTGCTTTGTGGCCACTGGACCTGGGCTGATGCTCTCCCTTCCACACGTCAGATTATAGAGAGATTTTGGAATTCTGAGCAGAACAATGGACATTGGAAATCTGGATCTGACAAGACAAGACACCACAAGGCTGACAACGATGAGGAAAAAAAGAAACAAGAAGAAGAGGACCTTTAGATGTTGTAGGACAAAACCACCTGTCACAGACCCTCAGTACATGGGTTAAAACCAGACAAGCATTTTGCTTGTCTTGTTTTCATTTCTTTTCTTTTCTTCTTTTTTAATCGAAGTAACTTTTCATTCTCACATTTAAGGAACACTAGATGCAATTGTTCTCATCCCCATTTGAGTTTGTGTAATAATGAAGTGAATTCTGCAGGTTGTTATCTAATCTGTGTGGTGTCTGGTACCCATTAAGTACAAGTGGTCAGAAAAAGGCCTCCGACTCCCATCCAAAAGAAAACTGCTCAAGACTATTTTACCCAACACTCATTTTTAGCACCCTTAAATAACCTGCAAGAGTTTAAGTTAAAATGAATCAAATACACTTAGTACATTTCTCTGAAGTTCATTTAGATTTGAAATGGATGCATAATCCCAACATATTCTGACCTCTTTTCCTTAGCATCAGAATTTATGTGGAGTGGAAATCATCAAAAAACCCTCTGCTGTTATGCAAAAATAATAAGCAATAGCTTTTCCAGATAAAATCTCGAAAGCAGCTTGGCAAGTATAAAGCAGCAGTGAGATGGAAGGTCAGTGGCACGTGCTCATCCTTAATGACAGAGCCTTGAACAGCAATGCTTCTCTCTCCCAGAAACCAGCACAGATGAGCTCTGGGTTTGCACTGCACACACAGGTTTTCAGGCAGCACTGGTTCACATTCTCTGATGTGCCATGAAGGCACTGTTGGATGACAGGAGGTTTATAAGACGTCAATCAAACCAACTAGTCCAACTTCTAGATCATGCATTCATTCAGCTGCTCAGATTATAATGAGAAGTAGTGGAGGAAATACATATCCTGGTGTTTCTAATGCTAATTTGCTCATCTGCAGCTGCTGGGTTTGGGGGGAAAGTGAAGATTCAGCCCAGTATTATTTTCCTCCCTGGCATGAGCCAGCTCTCAGACAACGCCAGGTTCAAGCTGTCTAGCAGCTCCAATTCCCTCTGGATTCACCAAAACCTCACTGGAAACTCTGGGACACAGGGATTCTGTCCCAGCTGAGAGCCCAGCTGCATCCCCAAGATTACAGTTGTATATTTAGGGAGTAAGTACCAGTAATCTTTAGCTGGCAGCAGACTGCAGCCCCTCTTGGAAGGTTGTTTAAGACACAATTGGCTGTGTTTACTCTTGCCAGCTCAGCACTCACAAACTGTCCTCCAGCCCAGATGACAAATAAATAAAGGAGTATTTTGGAACTCATGCCTGCTTGCAATTCAAAAGTCTAAAATGACATTAGCACTAGGAAGTATCAATACTGTTGCCATTCTTCTACTTTTACAGACAGAAAAGCTGAGACTAGGCTGAGAACAAACACTTCAAATTTAAGAAAGCCCAGATAGAGCCTCCCAGGCTTTTGAGTCCCCAGGTGTGCCAAGCACAGGCACCTCTGCATCCAGGGACACTCCCTCTGTGCTGAATGTGCCCAACAGAACTGGACAGCAGTTTGCCATCCTGAAATACTGAACTATTCCTGAATCTCCAACCCAAAACCTGTGTCCCAGCAAGCCTTTTGAAGATAAACAAAAAAGTTATTGCCTGCCTTTTAATATCAGTCCTTTTAGTCCACTTAATCTCAAACTACAATGACTACTGGGAATATTTTTGGAATATGTAAATTGTACTAAAAAATCCATTTCCTTTGAGGGTACTGGAAAAGCCCCCACCTTGACGTAGAAAAAGGGACATGGTAACAAAACATCCCCCAAATCTTAGAAGTGCTTGTTTTGTCTCTTAAGTATGTTTCTGAATTACCAAACCTACATAATAACACACATGTAAGTGCATACAACGGATTACACATAACTTGAACTAGTTTGCCATATATACAAACACACACAGAAATGCAACTCTAAATCCCACTCTGAATGTGCAAGTTCTTCCATCATCTCCATTTATTTATCATACGGTCCTGGAAGACCAATCTCTCTTCAAGATAATTCTACATACCATATGCAACCATGATACCTGATGAATTATGTTGTTTATTTCTGCTCCATTTATATGCTGGAAAGTACTTTTTGTGTGCTAATATGCTATGTTTTGACTAAATTTTTGAATTGGCTTCCTTGCTAAGGATCCTTAATATATAAAAACCAGCAACAGCAAACCTTACCTTGGCAAGAAAATTTCTAGTTCACCATTCCTTAAGGAGTAAACAATGAAAACCTTATTCAGACTCTCAGACAGTTCTAAACATCAGCAGTTAACCTGCTAATCACTTACACTTTTTATTGTCCAGTGTTACTTGACACTCTCCAAATTTTCACAGTATAAGAGAGGAAAGTTTAATTTTAATGAATATAGAATGAAAAAAGAATTATTAGCACATACCAAATTTACTTAGCTGCTTTTTAGAGTGCCAAATCACATTTAACTATGAAATGTAATCTTCCTCGGTATTCTCACATCCAGTTATTTAACTGTATGGAGCCCTAAAATTAATAAACAAATCATTACATTTGTTGAATTATTTTCTATAATGCATTTCTTGTACTGATGATGTCTAAGAAATTGTACAAAGGGCAAACAGAAAGAAGCAAGTCTTTGTCACCTCTGAAACTGGCGAATGAGTGGAATAACCTGTCTGAATGTTACAAGAGAACCTCTAATGTTCAACTCTGAGCTTGGACCTCCAACTTGAAATCGTGCAGCAAATCAAGAGGCACAATGAAACAGAAACTTCTTTTTTGTTTGCTGAGCACATACACTCAATAACTTTGCAAATCAGGCTCTACAGTCATACTGTACACTGGCAGACAAATTTTAAGGTAATTTTTTAGATTCTACTTTCCAAATACAATTTTACTTTACTGTTCTAAGTTGATAACTACAGTACAGGAGGGTGTGTTACAGACGTCACTCTTAGGAAGAATCCCTTTAATAACCTTAGTAAGAACTACAATACACATTCACAAATCAATCTACACTGAAGAATAAATTATCATCAGACCTCGGTTATTTTTATGCAATGAAATTTTCTCAAACACTTCTCAGCAAACAATGTGGTCGTGTTAGTCTGAGCAGTGTATGGAAACTTCAAACTCAGCCACGCTGTCCCTATTTGCAAAATCAAGAACAACTTGGCAAATCCCTCAAGCCACCGTATTTTGAAATGCTGAGAAGATAAGTGACCTGGTAGGTGCTATCCCAGTATCTGACAAGCAAGGGCACAGGTTGTTGGGCAGGGGGACAGAGCAGTTTAACACAGGCAGTGCTTTGAGGAGCCAACACTCAGGATGCAAACTTCCCCTATGGCCAGTGGAGGGAGGCTGAGTCAGACTGAGTGAGTCAGAGGGGCTGAAGATGATTTAGTGACAAACTGAGGACCTTCCAAGACATTTGAAGGTATTTTTGTCTTTATATCTCAGGACACTTTTATAGTGGAAGGCTTACAAAATTGAGGGGGCTACACTGCAAAAACAGGACATGTGCATATAGTTAAATTCTTTACAAATGCAAATTAAAGTTTGGGTTTTTTTTAAGCATACACAAAATATTTTTCATTAGGTTAAAACTGCAGCAGTAGAAACACTGCAATGCTGGATTCCCACAGCTGGGTCTCTGGTTCAAGGAGAGGACTGGGTGACTGTACAGACATCACAACCAGCACCACCCGAAAAAATGAAAAGGAAGGATAGGCAATACAGCAAAACTGAGCACTCCAGAACTGAGAATCCTGTGACAGGATCCCCCACACCTACCCAGCCACGCTGTAGCTTTGTCAACACGTGCAATAAGTTTTGTGTCATCTAAGGGAAATCACTATGCAAACCCCAGAGAGAGAGGAAATCACCCTGCACACACCCAGCAAAGCCATGACGTTCTGTGCCAGCACACGGTGGAACAGCTGAGCCCAGGAGGGACGCTGTGCAAGGGTGGCCCATGGCACGGGAGCTGGGAAGGGATGGGAAGGTTTGGGAAGCCACGGAGCTGCAGTGCCCTGGGGATGCCAGGGAGGTGGTTTTACCCATCCTGTCACGCAGGGTACCACATCACAGCCCTGCAACAGGAGGAACAGCCCTGTCGTGGAGACAACAGGACAAAATGGCCTGCAAGAGACAACAGTCTGAGTGGGATAATTTGATGCAGTGAGTTCTTAAAGCTTTTCCAGACGCTGGACTTAGTTTGGGATGTGAGATAAGGGGACAGCAACAACCTTATTGAATACAGCATGGTTGTGTGAAACCCCAGAAAAGGAACCTTTTCCAAAAGGGACCAGTGCAGAAGAAACAATCTACATGCGCCTTTCTATTTAAAAGGATTCCTGTGCAGGTCATACACTCTACAGACTGAAACAATCGATGTTTCTGACCAACTTTTAGCAATTTTATTTCACATTGTTGCATTATCACTGCAAAACAAAAAATGAAAGCCCAATATAAAATGGCAAACCTACATGAAAATGTCTTTTCTTTCTTCATCTTCCAGCAATCAGATTTTCCAAAGTAGCTTTCTAAGTGCTGCATATGTTTTTAAATCTGTGTAAAGCCCCGTTTCCACACATCACTGTGGCAGTTCAGCATCTCCACACTCACGACAGAATACAAGAGCAGAGTTATGTTTCTCTGGAAATTGGCCCCCTTTCCTGGCACAGGGGCAGACCCACAGGAAAACCATGCTGCTGGAGCACTTTCCATAAATAACAACTTCTAACCCACACTGCTGGGTCCAGCCCATCCTTTCTAAGTAGTTATTTCATGATATTCCACAGGCAGGGGAGCTGCGGGTAAACGTGCAGGGAAACTGACTCTCTGCCATCCAAATGACAGAAAAATTTTGAACCCCAAATTTACATCATACTTTAAAAAATAATGAGCTCCACAGGTAATTTTAGAGCTAAAAAAAAATCATTTGTGAGTCTGATGAGATTGTATGAGCTCCAAAAGGCAGGTATCATCTTACTGAATATCTGGAGTGGCCCTTGGATCCTGCACTTGATATCTAAAATGTTTATTGATGTTTGAATTTTCTCTTGTGATATAGAAATTTAAAGATAATTTCCTTTTGTTTAACATACTAATTTTAATACTGCTACTTAGATCATAGCGTGAGTTTAATCTCAAAGACTCAACATATTTTAGGAGGGAATGAAAATCATGCAGTGCAAACCAATGTTATCACACCCTAAAAATACAGTTATCCTCTAAAGAAGCACATAAAGTGTTTAAGCTTATATTGTCACAAGGCATGAGAATTACAGGACAAGAAATAAGACAGACCACAATCATTTCAATGAATTCAGCACAATACAGCTGACACCAACCATTGCTGAAATGGCCAAACCTGGAACACATCGAATTCTTGCAGGAGCAGGTAAAGATGACAATTTCTAATTTCTCTCCCACATTACAACCCCTCAGCACTACAGCTGCAAGAAACTGCTCTGGCTGCAGAACTTTGCCACTAAAATGCTGACTCTCATTAGAGCTCACATTAAACACTTGTCTACATTTAGAAGGCTGGGGATTGGTAAAATCAAAATACGCAACTCCATGTTGAATAGACACACTCCTTTCTGATTACTAAATATTTGGTAATAAACAGAAACCTACTTGACAGCACAATATAATAAACTAATTGGCAATGTATTTTCCAAAGTGTATTAATAGTTGCTAATGCCCCACAACTACTAGTTCCAGTTCTCCCAGGAAAAAACCCCTTGTTATCGACTCTGCCAAAAAAGCTTCCCAGAGTTTTCAAATTTCAGCACTTGTTTTAAGGTAAAAGTCAGTATCATAAGGGAAATCAGATATTTCAGACCATTCTGAGAAAAATGGTATTTGAAAATAAATTTTACACTTCATTTGTCAGGAATATCTTGAGGTGTTGCCAACACAGGAAGAATAATTTTCTAGAGATGTTTTTTTCATCCCCACAGTTCCAAATTTCCAGGGATGGAGAAATTACTCATAAGATGAATATTTTAGCTAAGGCTATGCTCCTTCTTATGTACCACTGAAGGAGAAGAACAGTGTCTCCTTCCTACATGGGGTATAAACACTCCCCCATCTCCCTCCCAGTAACTGCTGGCCAACAAATTTTCAGTGTGAGTTGGCACAATGGGCAATCATTTCAAAATTTTTAAAGTTTTCCCTGTGCTTTTTTTAAATAGCTGAAAAATGAACAAACTATAACCTTCACACACACTTCCAGCAGTACGTGTGTATGTGTATATATATATATAATAGATTAAGGGATAAGCAACACAGCTACAGCACTCCCTCAGAAATTCAATATCCTACTTCAAAGGTTCAATACCAACCAGCAAAGGTTATACAGTATATTCAAACTTCAGATTTGAGAAACATATTAGAGCTTTCTTAAGTGGCAAATATACTTAAAAAATACCAACAGCCTCTTTAACGATTTTTGTTTGTATACAAAGAGTAGCTGGATACAAACAGGTTTAAGGAAATGTCACTTTCATCACTCCATTAAACACACAGCTCTTAACTCACAGCTTCACAAGCTGACAGAGACCACTTGGTTACCTAACATTGTTTAATTATACCAGGGACCCAAAATCAAGTATTCCAGTTACCTAGCCCACACCATGAATACCACTTCACAACTGGATCAGAAGGACACTTATTTAGGATTTTCTGCTGAACTTTCCCTTCCCAAAGTCAAGACAGCAGCTGAGGAAAATGGTGCTGAGTGCTATTAAGATTTTATTTGTTCAGTATTAAAGACCTTATTTAGATATCACTGAAGTTTAACAGACGAATAAAAACACCATCTCTACCAAGATCATCTTTCCTGCCTACTCAGCAGACAAGATTTCTCCTTTCTGAATGAGTGATTCCATGCCAAATGCCCTCGTGACTCACTTTTATTTTTGTCAGGAAATAATACCATTTATGCACTTCTCAAGAACTCACTTGTGACTAAAGTTCTTTTACATTATCTCCAATTTACCAAGTACTACTCTACATAACACTGAAAAAAAAAGCAGGCTTTATACACCTGTCAGAGAGCAGCCCTGCCCTGAGGCACCAGCTCAGGCATTGCTGCAAGGTCTGGTCATCAGCCCTCTGGGCTTCAAGCCCCAGTTCTCCAGCAGTGCATCTGCTGACACACTTGTGAATGCAGGCAGGGCTGAGGTTAATTATGAATAGGTCGGAGGCCACACCTGGAACAGGGATGACAGAACACTCATGGACCAGATTCGTCGTTCGATGAGGACTGGGTGTTCCATGCAGTGCATACGACAGCATCAGACCATGCAAACATAATTCAGATGTACAGGGGAGCAGAATTAAAAGCTGTCAGGCAACCATGAACGTGGTCTTGCTGATCCAGGACTCAGGCTTTGTCCAGTGCACAGGTGAGGAAGGTGCTGCAGCAGAGGACACCTGACTCAGGTGTGAGGTGTCAGGGCTCTTTTCACACACCTGCCACAGAACAGAGACTCCCTGAGCCTTGGAGGGCACTCACTCCAGTGCCAGCCTGGGGAAACAGGGGCACTCGGCAAGGCTGCCCAGCCAAGCTCGCCTAAAGACAAGGAAGCCTGGGGTGTTGGACTGCACTCAAAAGGAGAAAAAAGCCTACGTGCTACAGCTGGATCTTACACCTCAAGGCACCCAACATACTCAGAAAGGATGCATGAGAACTAAAAGAAATAAAAGAAACTCGGGCAAGGCAGAGCAAGAGCCCATCCCTTCTTGGCAAAGCTGTGCCACCTGTCTGTACTCTCTCTGCTGGACAGGACAAGGACATAGTCCAGGAGAGGAAGAACCATGTGCATGCAGGAGAAGTGAGCAAGAGAAGCTGTGAAATGCAGGCAGCCCTTCACTCCTTTGCCTGGGCTTGCACACTACTTACATAAAGTCTGGCTTTTGGAATCTTGACACTGTCCACACGCGTGTTAAAGATTGACCAGCCCTGAAGAAACGAGTTTTAATAAGAAGCAGCCACAAAGTTGTGCAACCTGAGTGGTTTTGAACAAGTCACTTAATGCATGACGACATGCATGACGACATACATGACATAGTTTGAGTAAGAAATGTATGTTTGTGTTTTATATATGATGTTTATATAGATGCACTGGGGCAGCAAAAGAAAAAAGGCATGTTTCCCTTGGCTAAATTCATTGTGCAAAAGAGAAGTTCCTTGTACTTTGTATTTTTCCTACAAGCTCTTCTGGTACCATTGCCAGGCCTCCATTTTAGGGTATTATTTCTGTTTCTCTTTCTTACCAGAAATCATCTGCTTTTACACTCACTTGCTGACATCTTTTCATCCGTCCTCTGCCAAAAGCTCTGCCACCCTAAAAGCTTTTTGCACACCCCATACCACATTATCTGTATCCTTCCTTCTCCCCAAGTCATTATTCTGTTCCTTCTCTTCCAGGGAACCAACATTACAAAAATACCAAAATAATTAGCAGACCTGAGTGGTGGGAGCTGCTGTACTGGAAGATGTAAACAAGGCACAGTCTGGGGGAAACTGGACCAAATGGCACACTGGGGAACAAGAGCAGCTTTCCAAGCACTCGTCCCCAAGCCATGAAGGTGTTAATAACTGCTATCAATCAGTTTTATTCCTCTACAGACAACTACAGAGGTGAGATGTTCATCTGCTAATTAGGTACCAGTACTTCAATATGTTCTACCTTCTCCCTTCCAGTCTGACTGAAACAACAGTGTTCTGTCCTCCACAGCCTGAGAAATCCCTGGACGTGATCAGATCCCACATTCCAAATGTGGGATACACGAGGGTCTGGGCAGAGAAACGTCATTGCCCCCCACGTACAGGACAGAAGTGCTTGTCCAGATGTGACCCCCTCAATATTGCACACACTGGCAGCCCCCTCAATTTAACCACCTCTTTTTCACTGGATTTAGTTATTGGAATTACTTGTTTTGCAACTTTTAACTGTTATTGTAATGACTGGTTGCCCTCCTTTGATTAGCCTGCCAGCTTTACATAAATCATTTTCCCTAGGATCATGATGCTTTTTTCACATGCAGGGACAGCCATTAGCTGTGCTGGCTCCTGAAGTGTCCCACAATGGACGTAAATGAGAACGGAAGATAAATCTCGCTAAGAGGTTTACACTTTGCTTTGATGTCTCTGAATGAATCTGTAGTGGCTGTAACTCCATGATAAAAACAGCTTGTGAGCAATTCAAATTTCATTTAAATTCATTTCTTTTTTCACTCAGGGCGAGTATTCACCCGATTTTGTACTATAAGCACCTGGTAGAACTGAATGATAACATGGCAGAGTGAACCACAGCAAAGGAAACAAAAATATCCTCCCACCACTGCAACTGCAAGAGGAGCTTTAGCAGCTCTTGTCCCATCAACCCACACACATTTTGGAAAGGAGCCTCATATCAGCCTGATCACAACAGTTTTGGGGGTCCTTGAAATACTGTAAATTTTATAGCAAGAGAGCGCTAACCAATTACTTCCATGTTTGCCCTGATGGACAAGGGAGATGGAAACAATTTTCTACATAGGATATCTTTCTTCATAAGTTACAAATAAATAAGGATCATTTCCACCATGAAATTCTATATTTTTTTATTCTTTTATTAATAAATATCTATTGAGTTTTCTTGTTTGTTTCGTTTTGTTTTCTGATTCAAAGTACAGAAAATGTTGGTTGTTATATACGAGACTTTATTTTTGATTTTTATTGAGTATTCTGCTAAAACATCTGTTTGTGCATACTTTCCTCAAAAAAGTTATCACAGTTTCCAAAGCACTGTAAGAGATTTGTAAACTATTTGTAACTATCTTTGTTATTAAGGACATCCTGCTACTGGGTTAATAGTCACTGACTGGCCTTGCTGCAATTGATATGATAATATT
The DNA here is from genome assembly GCA_013396735.1 of Grallaria varia. Lineage (NCBI taxonomy): Eukaryota > Metazoa > Chordata > Aves > Passeriformes > Formicariidae > Grallaria > Grallaria varia. The sequence continues at coordinate 370,888 of VWZG01007480.1, forward strand.
TATTTTATATTTCGTTCTTACTGGTCAGAAGATATCTGCTACTGAAAAAGCACTGCAATCTGTACCAATGTTATAGCAATTTCTAATAAACCTTCCCCCCAAAAAAACCCAACCCAACCCCAAAAAAACCCACCAAAAAACAAAGAAGCACTTGGTGTCTCAAACACTATAATGCCCTATTTCTTCTCCAAGCAGCTTTGCTTGTCTAAACTCCCTCCTGCCATGGCAGGGCAGCTGTGTATTTTCCCCCATTAACACTAAGGGAAATCACCATGAACTACTTACTATGTTTTAATTGTTTATGCATGTGTTGAATTTCATTTATATCATCATTTACCCTCTTGCTGGAATCACACAAGTCTTTCAAAGTAGTAGCCACCTAATACCAATCTAATAACCCAAGCTGCTCGATCAGATTTTTGTATTTAAAGGGTTTAAAGATAACAGCCATAATGTCTTATTAGACACAACGGCATAATTTCCATGCTGTCCTATCAACTTCATCCTGACAGCTTTTCTATTTCCCACAGCTGCCTTGCTCACTTATTCCTCAGTGCACAGAAATAAAAGTATAAATCCAAGTAATGAAAACAGTCAAGCTGCTCATAAAATGTCATATTACTCTGAGACTGCACATCACTTCCCAAACAGCATCCTGTCAGTCACATGCTCATTCTTTCAGTGACAGAAGCACTGGCCTGAAACAGGCTTGGAAAAAAAAACCCACTCCAAAACAAACAAAGAGCCATCAGCAGGGAAATGTAGAAATTCTCCCCTTGATCCCATACTAACAAGACATTCAACACTATTTAAAAAATAATTTTTAAACCAGCCATATACGAAATGGAGAGGAGAAAAGGTGACAAGACCTCACAGTGCTCATTGGGTCACTGACAAATCAATAACTGAGATGTGAGGATATGGAGATATAGCTTTTTTTTTTTTTTTGGTAGGACTGTGAAGGATGGAAATTGTGACACTAACAAATGTCACTGCATCCCTTCAATAGAAATTCATGCTGTCAACAGCGGAGTTTTGAAATGCTGGTTTCTTGGGGTTTTGTTTGTTTGTTTTTTGGGTTTTTTTTTTGATCTTCAGGAAAGTGGAGTTAACAAGTATGTAACTGCTGTGACTCATCTGTAAGCTCGTGATTAACATCCCTATTTAATATCTATGATACTCCTAAAAAGATTTAACCCACCACACTTATTCCAAACTTGCAGATTTACTGTTAAATCTGGCCTTTAAAAGATTAACCTATATCTCTCAAAATGCCATAAATCTGGTGCACAGAAAGACACCATAAAAATTGCAAGATGTATTTACAACCCCTGAAAGAAGTAACTGGGCAGAATAACCCATTCATTTTTCCTTAGAGGAACACACGTTTTGTCAGGTTTGGGAACGGTGCACCTGCTGCAAAGCAGCAGCTCAGGAGCCAAAAGGCACCTCTGCACGTGCCTGACACAGGTTCACACTGACTGGCACTGGCTGGGCCACGCTGGTTTATTTTACACATTGAACATGTTAATGAACATAAAAGCATCTCAGTGTAAGGACCAGTTTCTCCGACCAACCTCACACAGCTGAGATCCACTTTTGCAATGTACACAGGTGAAAGAAAAAACAGAAAGGCTAAAAAGAATCCAAATCATAATTTGAGAACACCGAGAAGCTTCAGAGACACAACTGGAGTGATGATCCCATTTGGTCCAGCCTGTAAATCTGCAAAAACACTCCTGTGGCCACTGTTCCCTATGAAGTTCTGATGTTCACAGAGAACATACACCTATTACAGGAAAATTAAGTTGTTCTCAATTTCAAATCTTTCAAAGTTGTTGTTTATGGGATTTATATCTTGTACATTAGAATATACACAATATAGTCTCCTTAATAACAAAATCCATACTTCTGGAATGTCTTCTTTTGCAGACTTGGTTTCTCACCATAAACACTGCATTAATTGACAACCCTCACATTTATGCAATTAAATGGAATGCTGATAATTCAGCAGACTCTTTAGCAGCACAGTAGCCATGCTGGCAATTCCCTGGATTCCACCTCAGTGCTCTCCTTACAGAACAGGAGCGAGCAAGCCATAAAAAAAAATGCTTATAAATGAGGCAACAAAACAGGCCATTGCTAGGAAAGCAAAACAACTTCCATGGTAAAATCAGTGGAATATGGGAAATTGGTAATTGTAGCAACAAGCAAATGGAGGCTGTAGATGTAGTCACAGCAGGTGCTGCATTAGTGGAACCAGCTGGTGCTTCAGCTGCCAACTAAAGAAAACAGTCAACTGCACCACTACTTGGGATAATCAAGAAGGAGACCTAAAAGTGGAGGGATGTTATAGAAAATGGATATAAGGATGTGGCATGTTTTGTTTATGGATCTTTTATTCATCAAATCCCAACATCTGCATCAACTAAAGGTTTAGCAACACCAAAACATGGACTCAGGAATATATTCCCAAGGATCTTTACATGATTAACTGCTACTTAAGTGCCTCATCTTCACTATGGCTCCAAAAGGACGAAGAAACATAAATACTTTTCAGGGCCTTAAATTTCATGTTACAGATGTCACAATTCTTCTCCTTTCTATTCAGTTTAATCCAGCATTTCCAGGCAGTGCCTGTGGGCTACCAAGGACCTGCAAGGCATCACTCAGCAGTCATGGGAACAGTCAGGGCCCTCTGCATGAGGCACAGAGGTCCAAATATGAAAAAACCATTTTTCCTCAAGGTCTGACTTATCAAGAATCCTCACAGTGCGCTTTGTATACTGTCTGGCACAGGTTTAAGATGACACTTAAATGTTCTGCAGGATTAAAATAAGAAACCAGAAATATCATTCTGAGCAACACATACAACTGAAATTATCATTGTGAAATATAATTGAGTGGCTTCACAGTAGCTGAGTTACCTAATGGCCACCAAATTCTTTTATTTATGAACATGAAAAATGTCAAATGGCTTTGGCAGATGACCTTGGGCTGTTTCTCTTCATTAATAAAACCTTATCAGTTCCGCTCCAAAGAATAAAACCGTTTGTCATTCAAGCAAGAGTAAAATATATACAAATATGCTTTAAGAATGTAATAGGTCTATCTGATAATTTAAAAAATTATCTATATTTTAAAATAATTACTGCTACATGAAAGAGTCCTTTGACCAGCAATGTGAAAACAAGCCCCAGAACTGCAATGTACCATTGCAAATAAGTTCTCCAAATATTTCTGTTCTCTCTTTCTCCTTTTTTCTACAAACATGACATCCACTATGAAATCCACTGGGAGATGCAAATTATTTTTACTTTTGTTACAACTTCATTTTCTATGTTAACATCCCGTCATTCACTGCTTTATTCAGTGTCAGTAAAGGTCTGGCAATGTATCAGGATAATTACCAGTATTCCTGAGCTACCCTGTTTGTGAACCGTGAACACACCAGTGAGTTGGGCAAAGCAAAAAACCCTAAAAATGAAAAAATAATTCTTGTGAAAGTGTGAACTTCTTACTAAACAAAGCAAGTCCACTGTCCCCATTGCAAGGTATTTCAGGCATCATTCAGGATTAAGGAAAAATCTATTCTTCACCATAAGATTACACTGAAACACATGGCTTCCCACTGAACTGTGCAAGAAACAGAAATAATAAATACATATAAGCAAATAACCTGAGAAGATGCAAAAGCATAAATCTATTTATGCTATGAAGGAATAAATCAGGATAGCAAAATGCTAATATGCTAAAGTGATCTTAATACTACGTGTCTGTTGGGAATCCATATTCCTTATATCTGTCACAGAAATTAAATTAAATTCAAAGAGCACTCCCAAGAATGCTTAGCTAGTTATTACTATTAGTGTATGTTATATATAATACTGATTACAGTATGCATGCAAAATTCTCTATGCAGTGTGCATGCTTTGAACACAGACTGCAGGTTTTTTTTATTCTAGCCCATACATTGCACAGTAAAAGGTTTTCCTCACCAAAAGCAATACTTGAACAGCGAGTTTTGCAGGCTACCAGTTCGCCATGACAACTTCCTATATTGTTTTCATTACCTCCCCCAATGAGTTATTAATTTAGGCTCTATAATGCAGCAGTACATCACTGCCTAACGATATTTAATTAGTGGCTTTGACCCTGGCTGACCCCAAGCTCTGGCAGGTGGAGCCAAGTCCCTCCCACTGCAAGCAAAGCTCAGGTCCTTGCCTACGTGAGGCACTGAAGTCCCTGGGACCCGAGGAGAGGCAGCCCAGCATCCAGGGGGAATTGGCCAATGTCACTGCCAACCACTCCCTGAGATATTGGGAAAGCCAGGGCTGTCAGGAGAAGTCCCAGGTGGCTGGAAAAAGGGAGACACAGCACCCAGCTTTGCAAGGGGAGAAAGGACCACCCCAGAAACCACCGACCCATCAGTGACCCTCCGATCCTGAGAGGACCATGGGACAGACCCTTCTAGAAGCCATGCTAAGGCACATGGGGGACAGGGAGGTGATTTGGGACACCCAGCACCACTTCACCAGGGGCAAGTCCTGCCCGACCAACCTGGTGGCCTGCTGAGATGGAGTGACTACACCAGTGGGCAAGAGAAGGGCTACAGGTGGCACTCTTCTGGACTTCCATGAAGTCTTCGACAGTCCCCCCAACAACCTCCTCTCTGAACTGGAGAGAGATGCATTTGATGAACAGACTGTTCAATGGACAGGAAATCTGTTGGATGGTTGCATGGTGGTCAGTGGCCCAGAGTCCTGGTGGACAGCAGGGACAAGTGGTGTCCCCTTGGGGTCTACACTGGGACCAGTGGCATTTAATATCTGCCCAGAAGGACTTGGAGGTGCTGGTGGATGAGAGGCTGGGCACGGGCTGGCACTGGGAGTTCCAGCCCAGAAAGCCAAGGGTCTCCTGGGCTGCACCCCCAGCAGGGCCAGGGAGGGGACTCTGCCCCTCTGCCCTGCTCTGGGGACACCCACCTGCAGTGATGCCCCAGCCCTGGGGACCAGCACAGGAGGGACAAAGCAAGGCCACAGGAGGGCCACGAAGAGCATTAGAGGAATGGAGCATCTTTCCTATGAGGAAAGGCTGAGAGGGTTGGGATTGTTCAGCCTGGAAAGGAGAGGGCTTGGGGGTGACTTAATTGTGGCTTTCCAGTACCTGAAGGGAGACCAGAACAAAGATGGAGAGGGATTTTTATGAGAGCCTGTAGTGACAGGACAAGGGGGAATGGGCTCACACTGAAGGGGAGCAGCTTTGCATGAGCTATTCAGAAAAAGCCTGTCCAGAGAAGCCACGATGCCCCATCCCTGGAGGTGTTCAGGGCCAGGCTGGATGGGGCTCTGAGACATCTGGTCTTTTGAAAGGCTTCAACTGCTAAATATTTCGTAAATAGAGTGAGAGAGCACCGAGGCACTACCAGTGGTCTCCCAGAACATGCAGCAATTTACAGATGGTCAGAGGGCCAGGGCAAGAGCTTTATTTGGGACAGTATTTAAATAAAAAAGAACAAGCTCATAGTTGAAACAAGACCAGGTAGGGATAATAGTAAACCATTTCCACTACACTCTCCTTCAATCTATTGTAAATTAACTCAATTAGTTTAAGAATACTTTTCCCTTCAATTCAAACACCTCCCTAGATCAAAATAGAAAACATTTATTAACTGATGCTTCCAACTGTGACAGAAATTACAGTCATTTTTGTAGTACAGATGGTGTAAAAATGCAATCTAAAATATGATTAAAAGCTCAAAAGATGAGTAACCCAAGTTCATTTCAGAAATGGCTGTTTGGATGCTGCTAAAGAAATGTATTTGGAGTTAATTAGTTTGCTTTTTATCTGTTCCTCAATTAAGAACTTCTTACTCTCCCTTAATCATGAAACAGCCATTAAATTAAACAGACCTGTCTAGATAACCTTATATGAGAAGAATAAATTAATTCTACATTTTTTCTTAAAAATATGAGAATCATTTTATGAAAATAATGGTACTAGCAATGCCCTGATCCTTTTAGACTTTGAATCATAGCAAATCTATTCCATATATAACATGAATTCTTCTTTAACTCTCATAAAATATGTATTTTGGAACACTGTTTATTCACATATTTCTTGAGAGTACATTAATTCTTTTCACCCTTTACTAACAAAGAAAAAAAGAAAAAGGTGCTAATTTCTAACAAGGGAGAGAGTACAAGGGGATAAAAAAAATTGTAGTTTTGCAGTCATTAACATTACATTGCAAAGAATTAGCATAATAGAAAAAAAAAACCCTTTGGAAGCTGTGATTAGAACACATTTCTATAAACAAAACAAGGACTCATCCCCTCAGTGTAGTTCCTTTAAATCCTGCTGTGCTGGAACGTGTTTTATTTTGCCCAAGAAAGTCTTCATGTGTCAGAGCAATTCCTTTAGTGCTGCTCCCTTCAGAAAGTCCTTTCCAGTTCCTGTGCTGCCCTTCCTCCATGTGTGAATAAGGCAATAATGAACTACAGAGAGCTACAAAGCTGCCCAGTGATGTTCACAGATGCTGCTGCTGCTTTCTGATGTGTTTGAGAGAGATTTCTTCTGTCAAAGGACAGAGAAACCACCTCAGCAGATTTGCTGTGCCATCTTCATACAGCCCAGAATTAACTCACTTGATTCGTGGTCGAAATGCCCTGCTTAAAACTTCAGTGTTAAATTTAAAAATGCCAGCCGTGTTCTAGGTTTGCCAGAAATCACAAAAACACAGGCATAGAGATAGAATCAGATTCCCACTTACACTCTGAGGATGGTGGAAATGGGGAAAAGAGAAGCACAGACATCCTGAACAGAGTCCACAGCCACCTTCCCCATCAGGTGGGTAAGCAGGTGCTTGGACACAGCAGTCCCACTCAGGTGCCTCAAACAGAGACAGACCAGACTGGAGACCTGAGAAAAATTATTTTACACCTGTTTAGAAAGCAAAACAAGGCCTTAAGATGTCCATTATCTACTTCTACCATTTTAAACTGTTCTCAGAAGGCTTTATCCATCGTACAGCAGTAGAAAGGCTAGTTCTCACTGGCTTAATACAGTAACAAAATTAACTTTCAAGCACAGAGCTTGATAAAATGATACTGTGCACTCCAAAGAAACAGATCTTTTAGGGATATCATGAATGAAATTTGATAGTGCTGTAAAATAAGACTGTTTTTACATGTTCTCTAGAAGAAATGAGGTATTAAATACAGATGAGAAAGGAAGGCCCTTTTAAGATTGGGGTGAAACGATACAGGAATGTGTCAAGATTTTTAATGCAGAGCCTGACCTCCAGGCTAATTGAGAGTTCCTGCTGTCTGTACTGCCAACCCCATCTTATACAGACAACAAAAATAACAATCAAAAAACAACAGTAGTAAAAAGGCACATTACCCAGATTTGAAAATTTCACCTATTAAAAAACTGTCCCTGTTGATGTTGCAATAAAAAAAAAAAAAAGAAAAAAAAAAGCATTCTTCAGCCCAGAAAAGAATCCTGATAATATGCAGCTGCAAATGCAGTTGTGCCAGGCGTGAGACTTCTACTACGTTTGCCTGAAGGTTCCAAAAGAACAGCTTCAATAGTTCCTTGACTTGTTTCACAGCAGTTCAGCACTGCTGACTATCGAAATAATTCCTGAAAGGATATGATAAAAATGAGGTGGGATTTGACTGTCTCATTAAACTCACTTTCTTTCTCTGAACCCAACTGCAGTGCTGGAAGGCTGACTTTGACTGCTCCAGTACCACCTCTCTTACCAATTCAATCAATCCTTTTTATTTAGAAAAATTACTTTTAAGATATGATTGCTCCAGTCCCTTGCATCTGATTTATCTACTGCTACACTGTTCTGCAATTCCACATCTATTCACAAAGAACATGGCTCAGCTGAGTTAAGACCTTAAGACAGTAACTTTTTGTAGTCAGGGTAAGACCTTAAGATATAAAACATGTAAATCTGACTCAGCTCTCATGGCTCATGTCACCTTGGGCAGCACAAGAGCACTGAGTAACCAAAGGGAGTTGGAGCTCTAAGCTGACATAAATAACTTTTAATAAACATAAGGATATCCGTGCCATTGCACCACCACACCTTTAATAACCACCTTTGTTCAAAATCTCGCCATCTAGAGTGTTACTGCTATTATTGTAAACCAATGCACGATGCCCTAGAAACATCTGGACCCAAATCCCCCAAATTCTACAGAATTTAGCTCATTTTTTTACTGTGAGCAGAACAAAAACCTGACCAAGCTAACAGGATGAACAGCTGAGGTCACATTAGCCTCCTCCTTGCAAGAACTGGGTGGATACAGATATTAAGAAAGACCTCATTTCTCTTTTTAGCTGGATTGAGACAGTACCAAATACAGACTGTTATTATGGTGCTAGAATGGCAAGAGATTTGCTCAAGTCTCTTTAGAGAGAGCAATGTTGGGGACACAAGTGAGGCTGCAGCATCCTCAGCGTCACTCCAGAGAGGGTTTGCCAACATGAAGCCCAGCAGGACATTTTTGAAAGCAACCTTCTGGTGCAGAATTTTGCCTCCCATTCTGGCTCTTTCTTTCCACTGCCCCAGCGTGTCTACCTCATTTCCTTCTTCCTCTTCTTCTCTCTTATCCTCTGCTCCAGCAGGTAAGAGGAAATTTTTGAGGCGAGGAAGATGAAAGAGATGGGAATGGTGAGGGCAGACTCCCAGTCTCCAGCAGACAGGACTGTGGGACTCTCATTTGCTCTCCTGCCAGGAGTGCAAGGCACACACAGGCTGAGCAGTGTTAGCAGGGTCACCCTTCTGTGTGCTCTCTGTGCAAATGGGGGCAAAAGGAGCACATACCTCTTACATGTACTCAGGGGCAAGTCCCTCCTCCAGCCCTGTTTAAACATCTCTCACATGATCTGCTTAAAAGTCTCTTTGGAAAGCAAATTAAACCACCTGACATTCTAAGAAATCACCCCAAACGTTCACCTTTGGAGCTTCAGACATTGGCAAGTGTAAGAGAACACACTGAAGATAAAACATGTGGTTTCTACTCCAAGAAAGAGAAAAGGTAAATCCAGACAAGCGGTTTCCATATTTTTCCGTATGATTTAAATAACAGACCTGTTTTCTAGGCCTGTAAATATCCTTCAGTGCACATGCTGGTATCATTTCCAAATGGGGAAGGCTATTTAGAAACTGCATTCCCTACCACCCACCTCCCATTTGAAAGTTTCTATCTGCTTTGACCCAATGCCAACATGATAATTTCACATAAAACGGGAGTGTAGGAGGGCATTATTGGCACTAAAGCATGGGAATAACCCGCGGGAGGAAAGTAATTTTTCTTATTCCTTCCTTAAACATAACTTCTGCAAATAAAATAGGGGGAGTTAAAAAGAAAGAAAAAATGAGCATTTTAGCACAAAAAGGCAAACTATAAGGAGGCTAGATGAGAAATAAAATATGGCAGGAGTAAAAAGTTTACAAGAGATTACTTGGAAACTGAATTCAAAGCAAGAAACTTATCCTATATTTAAATACAGGATAGTTTATTTTTTCCCCATTCCTTACCTGCAACATAGGAATTAGATGGCCCACAGGGACTGACAGAACACGAGCTGTAAGTGCAGTGCAAAGGCTGCAGTGGGCACAGGGAATGACAGCCAGGGACACAACCAGGAGCAGCGAGCACAGGGAATGACGACCAGGGACACAACCAGGAGCAGCCAGAGCACAGGGAATGGCAAACAGGGACACAACCAGGAGCAAGGAACACAGGGAATAACAAACAACAACACAGCCAAGAGCAGCCAGAGCACAGGGCATGGCAAACAGGGACAGAACCAGGACCGGAGAAGACAGAGAATAACAACCAGGGACACAACCAGGAGCAGCCAGAGCACAGGGAATGACAACCAGGGACACAACCAGGAGCAGCCAGAGCACAGGGAATGGCAAACAGGGACACAACCAGGAGCAGAGAACACAGGGAATAACAACCAGGGACACAACCAGGAGCAGCCAGAGCACAGGGAATGGCAAACAGGGACACAAAGAGGAGCAGCCAGAGTAGAGAACACAGGGCATGACAACCAGGAGCAGAGAAGGGACACAACCAGGAGCAGAGAACACAGGGAATGACAACCAGGGACACAACCATGAGCAGCCAGAGCAGCATGCAGGGCACTGGCTCTGCCTGGCACACACATCTCTGCAGAGCCTGCAGTCCCCCAGGCAGGGGCAGCCCCATGAACTCAAGAGCTCAGTCCTTCAGCTGATAAATGCCAAGTTGAGCTCCAGGTAAAAGTCTTTATTTTGCTCCCTTGTTCATACTTCCCCTTTCTAATGCCCAGGAATTAAACTAGCAAGGGCAGAACAGGGTGATAAAAGGAACAGGGAAACAGGGAAGCTGATTACTGACTCTGTTCCCACTGACCACTGCATCTTGTGCCCCATGGACCTGTGTGGATCTCCCACCACGTCCCATTCCAGCTGCCTGCATCTTTCCCTTCAAGGCACACCAAGGCACGGCCAGTGTCAGCACAGCAGCTGGGGTTCCTCCTGCCACAGGCAGACCCTTTTACAGAGGGCAGGAGGGAAAATGCTAAAAACAAAGCAAGCATTTTTAGTATCTCTTAGCTTTTAGCATACCACCCATGTGTTCATACCACCCCTTCTCATTTCAAGCATTTTCCTGGAAGGAAAGTTGCTACACAGAAACATGGGGAGGTTTCCTTGCCCATAGAATGAGTTTTGCCACTTAAAAGAACATCTGGCCTAATGTGTGTGTTTTAATTAAACACAATCATTTGTAGTTCTGAAAAAACATATACAAAAGGCCATACTGAATCAACATAACTGCAGTCCCTGACATCTATATTCCAGAATTAAACAATAAATGCTCCACAATAGTATAGCGCTAAGATTGAAAAGGGGAGGGAAGTAATTTTAATGAATTATGATCTGTGGTTCCTGCTGCTATTTAAAAAAAAATATCCTTTGATCTTTAATATAAAGAACAAACAATACTTGTGCTGCAGTGCAAAGAAAGCCTGGATTTGTACTGAGTTGAAGCTGGATTCATTTATTAAAGAAGGGAAAGGTGACTGTAGGGAAACCAGTGCCATGAATCATTCCAATAATTCAGAGCTATGCCACCCAGCTGCACATATCTCTTAGAACCATATGCAAAACATTACTGTACACAAGCAGGCAGATTAGCTCAAATAATGCTCTAGCCTAGCAAGACAGACCTCTTTTTGTTGGCTTGAATAAGCTCATACAACTTCATAATATGCAAATCTGAGCCCAGCTGAATCGTCTGATTTTATGTATGACAAGAAACGGGTCACTTCTAGTCAGGAAAAAAGTGCCAGTTACATCTATAAATCACAATATTAATCAAATAAATATAATCCAAATACCCCTCTAACACCACATTAACACACTTCCTTTGCTTCAATGTGTTTCCCTCCAGTTATGTCACACTCCCACTGCCCAACTCAGCCTTGCCCAACTCCTGCTCTGCTCCTTTGCCAGGCACACGTGCACGAGTTACTGCTTTCACTGCTACAAAAAGGGAATGGAAGGAAAAAAGCCACAAAACATTCTGAAGTGGATTGCATACGTTGTACTTTGGTACTTCATAAAAAGGTAGCAAGACAGAAATCAGATAATCCTTCCTCGCTCCCCCAAAACTCCATCCTGGCACCTGAAGCTGCAGCACAGCACAGCAAACCCAAGACGACTCAGAAACTGAAGTAACTGAAACTGGTAGAAATAACCTTTCCTTTGGTTGATTTTAAAATAGTGGTGGTGCAGCCATAATGATCTAAGGATACAAGAACAGCAAAATTCACAGGGTCAACTATTTTTTAAAAATAAATTGATATCTGATGCAGTTGGGAGAAACAGAGGAGCTTCCAGCAGCCTGAGAAAGTTTTTAACAGTAGCAACTTGTCTAATAAAGGATATTATCCCTGCATACAGATTATTTCTATGAACTTGAAAGTCATCTTTATCCACAGAGCTTTCCAAAACGGCACAAGGACTGTGGCCTGACCAGGACAAGGCTTATTTCACACGAGTTCCACAGGTATGAACTTCACTGGCTTTGATGGACTTTCCCATGTTCTCAGTCCAAGATTTATTTCCTGTATAAATGGATGGAAATTGTAGGACTACTTCCTGTGTCCTCTGCAGGTATCTGCAGCTCCACAGTGCATTTAGCTGAGGTTTTCAGGCAGCTGCGACCAAACTGAGAACTATTGCTTTGACCTGCACGTTTGATGGATAACTCCAGTGAACTTCCCCTTCCCTGACAGTGCATTTGTTAAAATAAAGTGTTTGAATATTCTCTGCATGAGGTTTATGAAGGGCCCGTGAACCACCCTGGGCTTTTCTGAAGCAGCAGAAGTCTGACCACTCAAAATATACAACAGTTACACTTGGACAAGAGGGTGCAGAAGAGGAAAATGGACTTTAATGAAGTTTTATCTAAAAAGACAAAAAACCCAAGCAATTATCTGTAAAGGTTCTCTCATCTAGTTAAATCAAGATTTCACATCATATTAATTCTAACGAAAACTTTCTCTCATTCTGACACAGAAATAAAAATCAGTAACTTATTGTGCATCCACAGGAAGATTTTGTATTTAATTTGACCTTGCAATTGTAAAACCCAAACAACTTAACCTTGTGTACTACAGTTAAGCGGAAGTGAATTTTACTTCAGAAGATCTAAATTAAAATGGATTAACTGCCTGATCGAGCAGGAATAAAAAAAAAAACCCAAAACCCCAAAACAAAATTAGCACTGAGATTCATTTATAAAACCAAATGTACAAACAAAGTTGAAGACTGTGAAAAAAATACTATAAAGGCTTGGAAGTCACTGGAACAGCTCCAAGTCACTGACACACACGCAGGACTCTGCCCTTAAGTGCGTGCAGCATGTCAGGGCAGTGGGAATGCTCTCCGTTCCTCCCAGGGCTTTGGGGCAGGCAAACAGGGATGATCTGAAACAACCAAACACGCCTGGAACAAACCAGGTAGACGATGATTCAAATGGCATGTAATCTTCCCGGGATTTAGGATTAGGCAGAAGCAGCCAACTAATTACACACTGTTTGTTTTAGCTGAAGGAACAATGAAGGGTTTACAGTTGCTACATTCATCACACATTTTCCAGTGCTATGTGGCAAACAATATTTATGTCTCTCCTCCAAGTGAAGCAGACAGTGAGTCTGGTAGGACTGTTTTTTCTTTCCTTAAGCATTTGTTTCTCCACTTGCTGTTTTTCTCATATATAAGCCTCTTGAGATATATCTGAAGGCACATTCACAAACAGTGTCTATATGAGGCACAGCATTTACAAGGGCATTTCCCCATTCCCATCACTTTGGGAGGAGATGGGCCAGACATTAAAAAGGTCGTATGTGTTTATTGTTGACTACAATGGTTTTGTGTTCTTTAAGATTTTTTTTTAACTGACTGCATTTGCAGCAGTGCTCCTTTCATCACTCTCACTGCTTTCTAGGGCTCCTATACCTGGAATATTTCCCTGAGAGCAGAGGTAGCATATAACACATATTGGCCCAAGTTCTACTCTGTAGAATCCTTTAAAAAAAAAAAAATCCCCCCAAAAACAAACCCACACAACCAGTAAAAGGAGCAAGACCCTTCTGTGCTTTTTACAACAGAAGATTAAAGTGTATTCAAGCAGTAATGTTTTTCCCCTTTCTGGAGCCAGAGGGAAAGTTCTGCATGGTCAGGGAGAGTGCTGCACCCTGTGAGAACACACACCTGGGCTCTCATCACGTAAAGGGACAAAAGATTTACTCATTATCTCTACCCCTCTTTTAATTCTCTCTTAGAAAAGGGGCTATATTTTCCAGGCTTTTTATGGAGGTCCCGGCAGAGCCTTGCACCATCCCTACCCCTCTCCCTGCTCCACTGGGAACAGCACCTACTGTAGACACACAACCGAGCACAGAGAGCAAGAAAATCACATCTCAGAACACACCTCCTCACCTTTCAAAACAATCTGCTCCTCTGCCAACTCCTCTATGAAATTCTTACCACGTTTTGATCATTTCAGAAACAATAAAGGACTTCCTTCACTTGGGTAAGAAAAACAATTATACAGAGCAGACATCTCGAAGATGAAAATATATTCACAAAATTTTCAGCCAAAAAATTCTCAATGACTGATAAAACTAATGAAGGTAAAAGATGCCCCGTCTTGCATATTTGTGCCATTACAAAAGTTTTCTTAGCTTGACATAAAGGTGATCTAATTCTGTAAGATGGCTTGTGTCCAGTTCTTAAGATACACATAAAACTTGGTACATAAACCCAAGCAATTTGGATGCACTGCCTCACACACTGCTTTCATTATGTGTGCTCACTGCAAACAGTGACAGTGTGGCTATCACTTTCTTAAAATAGACTGTTTAAAAACAATTAAGTCTTTTACGTGAGGTCACCTTTTCTCAAGGCACAACATGATTTTTAATTAATAATGGCGATCCTGTTTCTGACAAAGACTATGAATATATTGACTTGATAAAAATGCTTTAATTGAAAATCGAAGCAGGCGCTTCAAGTTTCTGCAGAGATAGGAGCACAACAACTGGGGGGCTGAGACCACGAGTGCAGCTAAACCCTGACACAACTGAGGATGGTGCAAATGCTTAAAAGGGGAAAAAGCAGCAGTAAGTCAGAAGAAAACAGGAAGGTTGCATTTGAAAAATTATCCACTAATTTCAAATCTGACTGTGCTGAAATTAAAATAAAAAAATAACTAAAGACACTGTCCACAATACACCACCAGTAAAGAGTTCAAAACACAAAATCAAACAGAAGTCCACCTTAATCTCTCCTCCCCCACCCCAACCATCAGAATACCTTTAAAATCTTCAATTGTAGATATGTAGGTTAAAAACAATTATTTATTGGGGATACAAAACACTGATTATTAAAAAGACTTTTAGTACATAGCATGTTTGTATACAGACTTGTATTTGTGGCACGGCACAGCAATAAATCTGTAATATTTATATATACACACTTAGGTGCAAGCCCAAATTTACACCCCCAGAGACAAAGGAAATCACTAACAGGGCCTCACTTGGAATTTATCCAGCTTTTCAACTGTAGATTAAACACTATTTCTATTTTCTTGGAAAATAAGGTAAAATTTATCATATTCCAGCCAGAACAGAATGGCAGGGTTCACAAGACAGATGGTGCCTGAGAACCACAGCAGTTGTCACTTTGTTGTCCCCTGCTGAGGAAATACAGCAGAACAATGACTTGGGACTGCTGTTTGACTCAGACACACAAATACATGTCAGCCAAGCCTCCTCTGCAGACTCATACATCTCACACGCCTGCTGCTTCTCCTATGGGATGCAAACTCCTTTCCCCCCCAAAAAATAAGCTGCTAGCAGTTTTTGATTCTGGATAATTTATAGGCTTTAGGCTTAGAAGTCTAAAGCTTACTTTCCAGAAGAAAATAGGCTGACACCTCATTTCCAGTATCTCGGTGAAAGCGGGATTTTTGAAAGAGTCTGGAAGAGGAGATTGTTCCTCAAAAATCACAACCACCACCACAACACACGAGTAACTTTCCCTCCTTATTGGCTCTAGGCTTTGCTTCTCATGGAATTGTGTTCTCAGAATCAGGGCAAGCTGTAGGAAAGGAAGAAACATACACCAAGCCCAGCAGAGCTCCTTGTGAAGATAATGTGGAGAGCATTTACAACAGAAATTATGCGTATTTATGGTATATTATCCACCAACCAAAGAACAAACAGCTTTTTTGGCAATATCATTATCCTGTTGCCAGGATGAGACGAGCAACTGATGCCCTGAGCTCACACAGTGTCACAGCCACCAACCACCAGCAGAGCAGTGTGTGCCACAGCACCCACCCAGCAAAGGGCTGCTCCTCACCCTCAAACCACACTCATCACAAGGAAAGCAATCACCCAAAGATGCTACTTATAAAAGCACTAAAAACCTGTCTCAAGGAAACAAAAATCCTTTGAAATAATTTAAAAAAAAATCTTCACATGCATACTTTCCCAGACTATTACTCGTATCAAATCATGTAGATTTTTAAATACAAACGTGGAGAATTTTTTAAGATAATAACCAATGGCACTTGTTTTCCAAACCCAAACATCCTACAACAAATTGGCATCCTTTGACACAACGTTGTTAATAACCAGACCAACAGCAAAACCAGACACCAGTATATTAAATGTCCCTGGAAAGGAGTTCCTTAAAAGGTTTAGTCATCTCATTGGCTGCCCTGTTATCAGAGAGCTTCATGAAGAATGGAACATGCACACAGAGGCTGGTAAAACTTAACCAATTTTGAGCACTTGCTTACTCCTTACATTTCTCACAACACAGGGAGTGACAATAAAACTATGAAAGAACAGAATAAAAATTCAAACCCGAAATACACCCCCAAATTCAAACCCCTCCACTGTCTTTACTGAGACAGAACCAAAGGCCAGGGTGGTGACAGGAGGACGTGCAGCCCCACCACAGCAATGCAAGGCATATTTCCACAGAATTAATTGCCTGCACTGACTTCAGGAGGCGAAGTCATTAAACCTGCACGGACTAAGATAAGCTTGACTGGAGTTGCTCAGCTGAAAAGCAGAGGCTTGAATTTCAGAAAATATGGTAATACAATGGTTCTTCACATTAAGCTGCTTACTTAGAGCCACAAACACCAGGAGTGCACATGACGAGTTGTTGGGGGCTGTTTTCCTAAGCTGGCATAGACAAACTTGGAAAGAGATGAAAAGAGATCCACAGTATAAATGTTCTGCTTTTTAGGGATCTCTCCCAACCATCCTGGGGGCCCTGAGTTGACCCTTTGACATCACACCCCAGTGTCTGAACAGCAGTACCAATGACTTTTCTGTTCTCAGGAAGATACCTGCAGATGTATTTTACTTTTTTCTCTCCATGTTTTGATGTGCAATATATCTAGTTCATATCCCACAAAGCTCAGAGGATCCTCTGCAGAATGGGAGCTCTGTACCTGTGAGGCCACAGCAACATCACTCAAGATCAGCTGTTGGTTTTCTAGAGCCCTGTAATTCCACACTGGACACAGTCTGATCACCAGTGGGGTCTTCAAGTTTTTTTTTTAAAATCCCCCTGAAGCAAATGGAGACGGCGCTTTTGTAACAAAGATTAAACAGGAGGTTTTTTAATCCTAATTTTAAGCATAGATACTTAATTTAACACAGATTATTGGTGAATTATGATTCTCTCAACCCCTTACGTCTGTTCTAAAAAGCTGTGAGACTGTAAACAAACAAGAAAACATGGTTTTTAAAATAAATGTACAAGAAAACATGAACGCATTGGGAAGAGACAACAGAAAAAGTAGACAAGTCCTTTGTTCCTAACAAAAAATAACACCAACACAAGGCAATGGCTATAAACAGCTGATAGAAAGTAAAATACGATAAAGTTAAAACCAGGAGTGAAATTGAAATAGGGGCATTTGTAAGTAGGGATTTCTTTAGAGACCTATTTAACTCAACACAAACTGCATGAAAGGCTTGCTGCTCCTTTTTTATGACTGGAACCTACAGGAATTAAATACAATCATGCACTTTTCAACATCCATCATTAAAAAAATCCTGTCTACATTTTCATAGTTCAGATTTGATTAATGCAGCCTATCAGAAGCCAGATGGTGCAAAAACAGAGGCATCAATCAAGAAGAAAAGACCACTGAGTGCTGTGCAGAGCGATGTGCTCTCAGATGGAATTTCTGCCCCCAGATCCCAACACACGACGTAGGGAGAGCCATAAACACAGTGGCACTGCCCCATCAACAGCCCAAACACAGTAGGCTGTGCTGGGCAAAGGAACTGAAGGATGGGGACTTTGCTGCTGACTGGGAAAGGCTCTGCAAGCCAAATATAAGTACCTTAAATAAAAAATTAAAAGCCGTGTCTTTAATGAGTTTAATAATGTTTGCACTGATGACAGTATCTGTCAAACTGTGCACTTGCCATTTGATTTAATATGGGCTCATGCCATACACAAACAAAGCAGCTGCCACTGTCTGTCTGACACGTGAATTGGTATTTAATGTCTGTTCCCACACAGCACTTACAAATGATTCGTATTTTTAGCTTGATTACACATCATCTTCAATTGCTGTATGGAAAACCAGGTTGGGCTTTGCAATGTAGAACAGCAAGGGCTTACATCTTTTAAGGTTTAGCACCAAGCAGCCCTGTTATTTAAAAAATGAGCTTGTAAAAACGAAAGGCATGAAGAAGCATAATTCACCATACATATGCTTCATAAATGATGATAGCAATATTAAAGGAGATGAAAAAATGAGCAGAAGTAATAACACATAGGTGGTTTTTTTTCCTGGAACTAGCATGACAGTATGAAATAAAGGATTTGTCAGCATGACTGCTTGGATTTGCAACCTGAAGTGGTTTATAACAGCACATCTCTTATGTGTGTTACATATATCAAATTTCACAGAAATTTATTTTGTAAAAAAAAAAAAAACCAACATAAAATCTCATGCTCTCTTTACAAGACCTGCACTGACAACTTGCATGTCCATCTCTTTTTCTGTAAGGCTGCGTGACCAGGTGTGGCTGTCATGATTGCATGAGAAACAGGTGAAAGAAAAATTAAACTTGACCTGTAGCAGCATTTACATGAACTAAAATGTCATCTTTAAAGATCAACTTCTTACTTGTTTTCAGTGATATTAGAGAAAATGCCACATTTATCATGAAGAAATTGTCATGATTTTGGTCCCCCCTCACCTTTTTTTTACTGATGGATCATGAGATACCAAACCTTAAATTTACCATAAGCTCCACAAGCATCTTATACTTGACATAATACAAATCAAAGAGAGGTAGTCTCTAGAATCACATCTTTGGATGGATGCAGTTCTTTTGGATGAAAACCCTTTTATGTTTATAAAATGCCAGAATACATGGGGGAAGGAACACGAAGACCATGCACAGTGGATGGGTTCCCACAACACTGTGCTGATGCAGTGATGCCTTCCCCTCCCACAGCCTCTTTAATGCCAAACCAAAGCACAGATATGGAACTAAGGGGCTCCATAAAGAGGAATAAATTAAAAAAAACCTTTTTTTTTCTTGTTCAGGGGAGAAATGGCAATAGAATAAAGAAAGAGGTGGGGAAAAGAAGAGAAGGTGAGAGATGACTGGGAAATCCAATCCACTACAAATTGTACAGTCACAGAGAGATACAGGACAAATGAGGTGATAGGGAATGGCAGAAGGAAATTTACCTGAACTAAAAATGTCCATACAACTGTTTGCTTAACACTCCATCCCACTGCCAATATAAGATTGATGGGATCTTAAAACAATTGTAATTGGGCCAGCACTGTTTATTTTTTGTGATGTCAAGGTTTTCCAGAAACTAACTTGAAGAAGCCTAAAATACCTTTTATTTTTCATATTTTTGTGTCAGTAACAGAGCAATGATGGACAAGGTAAATAAATGACACAAGACATGCAGCAAAAGGTAATGCCTCTCTTTGGAAAATAACTAGAGGATTAATGTGCATCAAAGAATTTATTTGACTGAGTGATATTTAATGTCACGTAAAACTTAAGCTCTCGTTTTAGGTTTCAATATTTTTTTGGACATAGAATATCCTTATTTGAGGCAATCTGCTATACCAGGCAGCATTTGCAGGCTGTACCAAGGAGAAAAACCATGAAGTAAATGACCACTATTTTTATGATTAACTGAACAAGCATATATGTGCTTTTACATGGGCAGAGGGCTGGATGTGGATTACATCAGCTCGTTAATTCAAACTGTTCTCAAGGTCATTAATGATGACATTTCAGTAACACATCAGTACCTGTGAAACCTTGTTCAGTACCTAAGCCCACACATCATCATACAGCAGTACCTTAGCGTAGAGATGCAAATGTGATTTAACAGATTATTGTTAATTTTTTGAAAGAGCATTTCAAAAATATAGAAAAAATACATGTCTAGCCTGAAACAGGAAAAGCCTCCATTCTGGCTGATAATTAAGGCAACAAGCACAAACAATTCAGTTGTCATCACACAGGGCCAGATGCTTTAAATATCCAATTACAGCAAAAGATACTAGCATTAAATATTGTTTTAACCAAAATATTAATCATATATAACTGTCTGTATGTATTTTAGGTTTTGTGTAAAACAAAATCAATGAACAAAGCATTGGTTTTAGAGCCATAAAGTCAGGATTTTGGTTCTTTGTTTTTTCACTTTCTGGATGTAATACACACTTCAAATAAGACTGCAACTCTTTTACCCCAACATTTCAGTATAGAATTAAAACAGAGCAGATTTGTCTTCCTCCATATAGCACATTCAATGCAGAAGTGAGGCCTTTCATTGCATTGCTTGCCTTGTTTCTGTGCCTATTTCCTACCAACTCTGAAAAAAATTCCCAGTATTGGAACAGCCCTTTCCAACCTGTCTGCATATTAATTAACTTGCTCTGTGTTACAGATGGCCTGAACTTCAACATAGCTCAGTTAAGGCAAGAATAAGCAGGAGCCTTTCAGGCAATCAGATTTTCTTCGCTGTCATCTAACGATGTCCAAGTGTGCCATTAGCACGAGGCCACTGCACCACTCTTCCAAAGAGAAACTGCTTTTCTCTTTCAGTACTCTTTGAAGCCACGCATCAGATCAAGAGCATAAAACAGCTTTATGTAACCTCCTCCAAAAAGCAGGTCTGAACAGGAGGGAAGGGAACAGAGAAGAATGGATGTAGGTTACACTGAGAACAATTCCATAAAACACAGTCATATCTGATATCTGAGCTATCCAATTAAACCTGAAATCTGTTCCAAGGCAGGTAATAGCAAAAGGCTCTGTCCCTTTTCAGTAGTAACCTAGAAAACCTTTTCATCTTACAGAAGAACAACTCAAAGCACTTCCTTTAGGAGAATCAGACCATGGCTTATATCACAGGCATTGCAACCTCACACTTGCCTTATGATTTAGTACAAATGGAAAACAGGTTAAAAGGATCTTTATTATTTTCCAGAATCATGCACACAAGTCATTACCCAAAAAATGTGAAGGCTGAAGTACCTCAAAACTGCTTTCTTATTTTCTGGCTCAAAAGTGAAACCTACACATGGCACAGCACAGGTTATAAAACACAGTCAATAACTGAGAACCACTACCATCCTTAGGAAAAATAATAAGAATTGCATGTGGTTTTCAGCAATTTCCCATTTCCAGACTCCAAAAGGCATCCAAGCCCTGTTTCCTTCCACACCTCACATATGAAACCAACCACTCAGTAACACCGTGGCTATGGAAGGTGACAGCAGCAGACACAAGAGCAGGAGATGACAAAGTCTGGGAGACCTGCAACTACGACCACAGACCACTGAAAGATGTAAATCTCACCCTGAAGGTACGTTTAATGCTGCAACTGCATTTCCATCTCTCATCAGCTTCTTTTAAGAAACTACTCCCATAGCAACACTTCCAACTCTCTCAGTGTCCAGCGTTTCAATTTACATGTCCACTCATGAAACCACATCAGAAACACACATCCACAAAGTAGAAACATCTTCAAACCCAAAGCTTTTAGGACCTGATTAACTTGAGCAGTATGGTGATGTCTGCTGTGAGAAAGTTAGCCAACAGAAGGCATTTTAGAATGGTTTCTTCCAGTAGACTCCAGAATTTCTTTTGTTCAAATTCCCTTATTTATAAAGGATTCCCTGTACATGGGAGAATGGGAGAAAAATGAAAGGAAGTAGCTCACCAGTAGGAAAACTGGTCCTAATGGAAGGTCTTAACCTTCCATCTCCCCATTTCTGCTGTTTAACTAAAAAGTCCTCACCATGGCAAAGAGAAGCTAACAGAACCCCAAAACAGCCCCATCCCAACAAACCTAACAAAACAAAGAAACAAAAGCTTTTTGTCACTTAATTGTGTGTCTTAACACAGTGGTCCATGTAATTCATCAAATGCACAGGCATTGTCTAGGCGGTTTTAGTTTTTTAAGTGTTTTATCATTTGCAGAACACATTAATAAACAACATTTAAAAGCATGAGGCTTAATGATTTTACGATTGCTTTAGTTGCATTGCATCAATTGGAGCACATTTCTAAACAGCAATTAATTTTTTTAATCCCGAGCACTTTCAATCTGGGAGAAAACATCTCAAAAAACTCTTTTCAAATCACATGAATGTTGACTTTATTTCTTACTTGGTTGGACACGGTATATGCTAAAATAAATCCCTAATGCTATAAGACATGACCTTATTTTTTCATAGATCATGCCCTCTTTGAGAGTAAGAGATTCAGGTTGCAAAAGGCAGAACCCAGTAGTGCAGAGCTGAGATTCAGGCACAGTTCCCCTGGGATTTCCCCCTGTTCCAGCTCCAGAGGCTGGGATGGACGTGCCCCAGGGTCTGCCTGGCTGTCATCCAGGCAGGCAAAGCAGGGATATGAACAGCAGTTCTGCTATACTGTGTTTACTGTATGTAAAAACATCCTTTTGCAGAGCAGAAATTGAGGATTATAGTTTTAAACAACAGCTTCAGGGCCAGACTGAACACTTAAGCTTACCTGACAAAGAGAGGAAAAGGAACTGGGGCTGCACGCTGCTGAATTTGGACACTTGGAGCCTGAAACTCCCATTAAGCTCCTCCAACCTGCTGTTCTGACCAGGTAACCCACTGACACAATTACCTTAATAGCTTTGGCAAAACTGAGTCATAAATATTGAAGGACAAACATAATTTGGGAGAAAGGTCCATCTCCATCACCTGTGAGTTAAACATCCACTGCAGGCAGAGTGGAATTCTTGCTGTGTGCGATGTGGAACCTCACAGTGCACACACAAAAAACAGTCAGCAGAAATTACCTGTGTGCAAACATAGTCTGTCATTAAATGAGCTAGCAGAAAACCAGCCAGATTACAGCCCAGGGTGAAAAGAGTGCTCCTCAATTACCTTCTCTTAAATTTTGAAACACCCACAGTGTTGTTGGTACAGCTTTATGAGGGTGTCGATTTCATGTTCTTTTTCTGATGGTGCTAGAAAAAGATAAACTGTCCCTACAACTGGAAGAGCTGTTCTATTGCTAACTAGAGAAAAATGACACACAATCACAACTTGACTCTCAATTAAAGCAGATTATACATATTCCTACTCTACATGACCATAGGAAAAAACAAGTATTTCACAACAAGAAATGGCTTCACCTACAAATAGAGTTCTAAGTATTTTTACTAACTGGACTAAGTTTGGGCCATCACACACCCAGAACAGTTTCTCATAACCAAGATACAGCTCAGCATTTCCCAAATAATTACTTAGATTTGAAAAGAAAGAACTTTAGAAGATATTTATTTTAACAAGAACAAGAGAAAAATCAGAGAAAAGAGAGCTCTTTGTATGTGTAAGGCATCAAGGACTCCACACATCTGCCAGGCATCCAAGGCTGATGCTGCAAGGAGCTTTGTCAGTGGCACAGGATCCAAGGGACTCCCAGGCTGTGCAGTCACAGGCTCTGTGAGCACTGTGGTGACATCAGCCCAAGGGGCAGGACCAAATCCGCCTGGATAGGGCAGGTATCCAGCCCAGGGCACTGGACGGTACCATGTACTTGTTCAGGCATCACAGAATAGAGGAGCTTCACTAATCCTGCCCCTGCTGATAGCAGGGGAGATCATCTCCCACTTTTCCATCCCTTCTGCAGAGAGGAGTTGCAAAGCCCTGCCCTCTGCTGCTGAATTAAGGCTGGATAACACTCCACACCTGTGAGCAGAAGGTAAAGTAAATCCTTGTTTCCACCTCTGTAACAGAGCTCACTTTTCACCTGGGAACGCAGAACCACAAACATGTAAATCCTTCAGGATGCAGCAACTTACACCAGACAGACAAATACATACTGAGGTAAAATTCCTGGGAACAGCTACTCTTCCTCAGAGCTATTGGTCTCCTGACCATGCATAAACGAGGTTAGTAAACTTATTGTAGTTACTGCATCAAAACATAGCTTTCTGTTTAGGTGAGTGAAACCAAAGCATGGAAGAAAGAACATTTTCTGATTTTCTGACTGATTTTTCTGTGAGATATCCCATCATAAAAGGATGAAGTGCTATCCAAACTTGGTAGCCAGCCCTGCTTCAGCCACTGCAGTTCATAAGCTTTTTACATCTGTTTTAACTACCATTGAGCACCTACTTACATCCTTAAGTTTACCTCTTTTCTATTTTAGAAAGGACCTCAGAGAAAAATCTTTTACTCAACGCATCAAGAATCCTGGAAGTCATTGATTCCAACCATTTGTGCCATGATCCCTCCTCACCAGCACTCCCACAAACCCATCGTGCCATCTCCCTTTTCATATCCAGCAAAGTCAAGCAAAGCAGGACTAGAGTAAAACTAATACAGACCTCTGCTTGAAATAACTGCCCTTCCAACTAATGCTGATTATTGTTAGGTCTGATATAAATATTAAAAGCCCTCCCCTAGACTGTAACAACTGGGAAAGAGGCAGCTGAGGTGGGAATTTAAAGCACAGAGCAAGAAATCTGCAGTGAGTTTGTTGCAGCCACTGCAAATGGGAAGTAGTTGGCAGAAGGAAAACCTTCACTGTCAGATGGAAAATGAGGAGAGATCATAACTTTAATAAACTTTCATTTGTCCTTCCCACCCTTTTACATTCATATATATATATGCAAAATGTGCTTGGAAGCAGCAAGAGTGGCACTTCAAAAATCATTCAAACAATTGTGCTACTTTTAATAATTTGTTAAAGGTCCTAAAACAAAGATAAAAGGGAATGTATCTAAGCATTTATATTCAGTTCCACATTGCCTGATGACTAATTTGTAAAGAGAGCACAAGTCTTCACAACTGCAGCCAAAATCATTGGAGGAGACTCTGATACAAAGCCACAAAGGATATGAGCAGGAAGGCAGCAGGAGTCACAAATGGCCAATTTCCATTAAAAATGCTAATAAAAGAATAATGGAATTTCCTTGTACTATGAATAAAAAGCATTTGGTACAGGAGAATTTAGACATGGAGAGGAATATCAAAGCTTCTAGTTCATCAGTCGTGTCTCCTTATTAGATCTTACTTGACTTACTATTACATTTACTTTAAAATGCTTCAATCCAAAAAAGCAACAATCCCACTCAAAAATCTCATCACACTATTTTCCTTTATTCTTCATGTTTCTCCATTTTCACAAGCCTTTAATACCTGCTTTACCAATCCTTGTAAATAATATGGGACTATCTATAAAAAAGTACTTTGAAGTGATGGATTTAACTCTAAATTATGTAGAATTATTAAAATTATAGAATATACCTACTGATTGACACAGGTTTTTTAAACTATAAATTTCCAAGTTGCTGGGAACTACAGAACTCTCACAGCATCAACCCACACGATAAATGCAATCTTTTAATTTTCACTCTGTACTCCCTTCTCACGGACAGACGTGTAGTTACACACGTTTACACACGTGCTCATACAGAGAGGCAGGTGCACACACAGACACACTCTGCCACCTCCTTCTCCCAGACACAACACCCGGCTGATTTTTCCCATGGATTTGGTACATGGCCAGGGAAAGAAGAGGTAGAGTTCAGAACTTTCCTTTGAAATGGCTGAACAATAACAGGAATGTTTCAAACCTTTCTTTGCTTTAATGGATACTTGCAAAATCACACACACTTTCCAAAACAGAAGCAGCAAAGACGTCTCAAGCTGATGACAAATCACTAAAGGGTTTTGCAATTGCTTAAAAATATGCCCACAGATGAGTCCAAGAGAGGAGGAACTCCGTGAAAATATTTACAAACCTACTTGACTCTCCTTCAATCTGCTGCTTAATGCTCTTTTGCATAATGTCTACTAGAACCCCATGACACGGTCACAGCACAGAAATGCTGCGATCTCTGTCTCCTGGTTCTCCAAAATCTTCTTGCAACAGCTTTATTTTTTCATTTCACATTGCAGTGTCTTTAGGGAAGTGACCTTTTTTTTTTCCTTATAGTATGAATATACAGAAGTGGGTTTTCTGGTAGTTTTTTTTTCTTTTTTTTTTTTTTCCCCTTTTATTTTTCTTTTCTTTTTTTTAATTTTACCAGAGTTTCCAGACTTTACAAATAAGCATTAAGCCATAATGACCCTGTGTATTAGTCTCATTTCCTGCAGACAACGCCAGGCTGTCAGCAAAGCAGGCTCCTTGAGCGATGCTTCCAGAGTCAAAGGGTGACTCAGTGGGACCTCAGGGCTAACTCCAATGGACACAGTGGGCTCAGAACAAACTGAGGGTAACACGGTTCCTGAACAGACAGCAGGAAGAGCAGAGGAATCCAACACGACATGTGGGCACTTTGCAGGACTTAGTGCCAGCCTGTAAATTACACTCCTATGAGGTTAATGCCAGTCATTGGTTACACAAATCGGAAAATGCACCTTTTCAGGCTTGGCTTGGAGAAACAAAGAAACATCTATGGAATAGCAAATTTAAGTAACATGAATACTCAACCACTTTCAATTTTATGATTTCCTCTCATTTTTTCATTAAACATGAAATACAGTTATCAAACATGTTTGGAATTTTTCTTAAGAAATACAAGTAGAATACTTTTTTCTTACCTTATGATCATATGGATTGTATGAATGAAACAGCTGGGACAGATCCTTGGTTCTCTGTTTTTTCTGTAAAGGAATATTAATAAATAAATCATACTAGAAAAGTTAGGGGAGAAAGGAAGAGATTACTGATTAAAAAAGCTGTATGCAGGTACAAACGTATTCTCTCCCCACTTTGTTAATGGAACTGTAGGCACAAAGAACAATGTATGCAGATTAAGGAAAGTAAATATTACAGGAAATAATTAACATATATATTAACAATGTTAAGAAAATATCCTTAATAAATAATAAACACTAATCTGTGGAACATCAGTGGAATGTGTAAACAATTCAGATTAGTTTTAATTTTGCACAATAAATCACAAATATTGCTTTAGAGTACAGATAACAAAACTTAGAGATTAGGCTACAATCCTGCAAAGACTTGTCTACTATTCTAGCGTGAACATGCAGTCTTACCTCGTAGGAGATTAGGTTTAAAGGAAGTCAGTTTAAAGAAGAATAACTTATTATTTTTCAATTTCTTTTGATGCTAGTACTCTCATTGCCTCAATTGTGGAAAATGAATAGGTGATATGCCATCTAATGCCAAGGCAAAGGGAAAAAAAATTTTCTTCTGTCAAGAGAGCAATTGAAAGACAAAACCTGCTTAATCCAGGTCCTACTGGATTTATCTGAGGGCTTTCAGTGGTTTCAGCTGATGTGAGTTAAACAGAGTCTCTCAGCTGCATCCTATGAAGTGGGAGCAAGGGAGAGGAGAAACACCCTTGGTCTTTAATTCAGGGATGAATCACCAATAAGTTCAAAGTTTTACTATGTGAAAATCAATGTTTACTTATCTCACAGCTGGGGAAGGCTCTGCATGTTGGAAAATGTGTACAGGGGAGACAACTGCAAGGTCCCCTTGCTTGTGGTTTGCACCAGTATCTTATTTAGCTGTTAAAAACAGCTTTTTTCCAGCTAAATTGGTGTGATCTGTTCATGTTTTCAGCATGCTGGGAACTCAATAGACAACTGCATGACTGTAATAGCTATTTTAACTTCTGGAAGCTATGGGGCCATTTAGTAATTTTTGACAGTACAAAATGAACTCTATTTCCTTTCTTTACACAGTTTTTATTTTCAGTGATACCTTCAGCTACTTAGTCATAAAAGTGGTTAACTTCTGTCACTGGCACCAATTTATGACAACTGGGTATTTCTGAGTCACCAAAGGTATCAGATGAATATTACTCCTCCTGTCAGGTCCATACCTATGCTTTAGGCCACTAAGGGTCAGTCAAAACTTTACTCCCTGTCCCTCTTCAGGGTGGGGGAGAATGGTAAATTTTGTTCTCAATATGTGAAGGTTACTTCTGTCATACGTAATTCTATTCAATTACTATAAGTAATATTAACAAGACTTGCTTCTCTGAGTTTAATACAGGGCTTTAAAACTGACAGAAGTTATGTTAAAACCCACATTTGTTTTAGTACATACTTTCTCAGCAACTGAACATGCCTTTGCCATAGAAATGATTTCCCTTAGTAAGGGAAATGTCACTCTCTAAACCTCACTGATATTTCTTTTATTTTCAGCAGGGAAAAACCCCCCAGGCTCAGATGAAAGCATCAAACCCCCAATCTTTCACCCTCAGACCCTCACCAAAATGCTACAATAGACCAAGAATGACGATGGCTTCCCTTACACAACACACTGATACAGTCTCCCACTTTTTATTATAGAAAATTATCACTTCTTTCCTGCCTTTCCACAAATTTTTGGGGTTTTGTAAGAAACCAAAACACTCCTGACTGGGGAAATGCTGGAGATCCATAACACAGGAGAAGACACAATGAAACTTCTTGACGTGCACATGAAGAAATGGCCCCAAATTCCCAGGATGCCCAATAGGCTGAGCTTATCTAAACCCAAAGAGCACTGCACTGTTTTGTACAGACTCTGAATACAGAGGCAAAAATGTCTTAAGCACGGAGTTAAGGATGCTTAGGGATAATTGGTGTCTTTCCAGGTCACCAAGTGCAGTTAAACTTGGAACTCTAAAACCCAGAAATATAAGAGATTTCAAAACACAGACTAAGGACAGAAGAAGGAATTCCTGCTGCTCTAATGGTCACCCCTTCAACAGAAAATGCTTTAGAAAAAACAATAAATGAAATAGCTAGACCAAATGCTAAGCACTGTAGACTCACACATGTATATGGCACTTTTCTGGTGATCCTCTTTTCATACTCAGGTGATAATTACCTGTCTGTCAGATGATTTTAATAGTGTAAAACTTGTTTATCTTCCTTTCAACCACGGTATCACAGGTCTATGATGTTTATTGTGAAGGAGAACAATATTGCCGAGGTATTTTTATTACAGATTACTTAGAAGCTACTTAAATGGAATATTTTCAGTTTTTCATCTATGAATAAAAGGGGCAAAATGAGTCCCCGATTTCCTTTAGACTCAACTTTCGGTTTTATGAAGTCTATTTTCACCTTCTTCTGCCTTATTAATTCTGGCCGAATGCTGTGACAGATCTGCAGACTCCAGCAGTTCCATTGAAGGTGCCAGCCTCAATGTATGGCCAGAAAAGCTCTCCTGCCTCTGCTTTTTTGCTCCCGTGATTTAAAAACCCCTCGGTATAGGGGGCTGCCTTCAGTAACAAGGACACATGCCTGTTTCTGTGCAAATAGCCTTCTTTTCCTTCATGAGCACAGTGAATAATGTGTCAGGGCCACCAAACGAATGTTTTTATTTCAGTTCTCTTCCCTCAGCAATCAATCTACTGCCCCATTGCTATTCTGCATACTACTGATCAGAATTAATAAAACAATTTTTTATTGCCACTGGAACCTTATTTAATTTAGAGCTTATAAAGCATCTCACACCCCTGAGCAAGATAACAACCAATAGCAACATGTGTTTTTCTTTCAAACAAGCCTGAATAACTGCATTACCTCGTCCTGCAGTATCGAATGGAATACATAAGGGTGAAAACCACATTAAGGAAAACTAATTAAATTAAAAATTAAAAAAATTAATTTAAACTTTGGGAGAAGAATGAAGCAGCTTTTCAAGAATTTTCAGTTTTCTCTCAGTATAACTGAGAGCACAGAGACAGCAGCATTACAGGGGGATTGCAAAGCCATGAGATTGGAGCTTTGTATCCTGGAACAGCAACATCCAATACATTCTGTGTCATGGCATTCCCTGGCCTCAGGAACATGCACTCTGACCAGGAACAAAGCTGTGTCTCTCTTTTCCCCCATGTTACATCTCTGATCTCAAAACTACAAAGGCCTTGGGTAGTCCCAAACCCTGAACTTTTATAAAGCAGAACAGGGTCAGGAGCACCCTGCCCAAAAACACCACCTGGACTGACTTTAATATCCAAAGAGGTACTTGGCAAAACAGCAGCAAGAGAGAGAGAACAACTCCTCCAGCCAGGGTACATTTAAAAGCCTTGCTTGGAGAGTCAATCCACAAAGCCTTAAGTCCATGTCCCTAAAACCACAACACAGACATGAGCCAAGCCACTGGAACTGCCACGTTATCAAAGTTTGCAGATTGCTTTGTGTTCTGCAAAACAACTCTTAAAAAAGCCATCAGAAAGCAGTGAACCCATCTCTCTGACCTCAAGTTATAAAGTGCAATCCCCTCTTAGAAATGACCCTGCAAAAGACATTGTGCCCCAGCCAGATTTCTGGATAAAACCATCCCTGGGGCTCATTTTGCTCTTGTGTCTGTGCCCTGGAAGGTCTGTAAGGGCAGAAGGGACAAGACAAGTTTGCAGCTTCCTAAAGCTGACTCACTACTGCTGATGTTCTTCCTGCCTTTCTGATCACATCTAGAATGGAGCAAACAAAATCATTTGGTGATGGGCTCCTCTTCTGGATCTAACCTACATGAACCACTGTGTTAAAATGGACTCACTGTTCTACTTCAATTACTGACACACACATACATGTTCAACTTGCTTTAAGAAATTACTTTCCAATAAATTTTGATCCATACATTGAAAATATCACTACCTGTACAGTGTGTTATTCAGCACTTCACCTCTCTGTTAAAGGATAGAGGATGTTTTTTCCAACTCAAATTAACAACTATATATTAATAATTCATACTTTGTATACTCTTTTTTATAGTGAGCAATTCTTTCTCAAAAAATTGATTTTATGTGTTTTTTCTTAAAACAGGAAAATGTTTTACTACAACTTCACACACCTTTACTAAGTGTTAATACTAGAAAGTGATTGCAAACATTAAAGTGATCCTGCCCTCAGGATTATAGCAACACAAACAGTCATGGTTTAGTCTATTTTACATTTTATGCTGAGATTCTGATTTATGGAAAATTACAGACATTTTCAAAAAATAGCACAGCATCTTCCTAAGAACATCTGTCAACCTATTTGAAAATAATTTCTGGAAAGATCCATTTCAATTAAACCACGTGCATTGCAATTTATTCCTCATCTCCCATATAATTTCAGCTATGTAATACAGGCTCTTCAAACTCATATTTTACAAATATTGCTACATTTTTACTCCTTCTGGTACATTTCATTTAATTTAGTTTAGGATTAATGTTTGTTATTCCTGTCATTTCTCATTAGAGACATGGCAATCTCAAACCATGGGAGGGTCAACAAGGGGAAGTGCCAGATTCTGCCCCTGGGATGGGTATAGTTTGTAAAATGCTGTCTCACTTCTGGTAGATTTTTGTCTGAAATTCATATAGAAATTTCATAATCTATATGAGGTGGGTACTTTCTAAGGATGACACTGTAACTGGTTAGGAAGACTGTTTAGATCAAAAACATTTTGTAGGACAAAAGTATCCGACAAACTTGGCCTGGGGTATCAGCCATATTTCAAATTCAAGTGACACTAAATCAGAAATTAAACAATTGGTCATGAGAGAGGGACTGATTTTGAGTATATATAGTTATTGAGGCAAGTTACACAATAATATGAACCACAATGAACTGCAAAGTACATTTTAGTAATAAAATGTAATTTTTATATATACGTGTTAAGCTCAGGACATGTATGGGCTGACACCTAAACACCCAGGAGCGACCTGTGTGCAGGACACCCTCTATCACCTGCAGAGGGGGGTGTGCTGTACCCCCATCAGCAGCCTTGGCAGGAGCAGGTTCCACAGCATCCCCAGAGGAGCACACACAGAGGTGCTGCAGAGGGCACAGCGTGCTGCAAGCAGAGCAGCCAGCAGGGCTCTGGAGCCAGCTGTGGGAGAGGCCAGATGTGCACCCACAGCACACAAACACACACCAGTGGCCCTCGCTGCTTCACCTTATCTATTATTGAGTCCTCCACTCCACTCCCAGTTTCTCAGCAAGTGCAGGTGCCAAGGGTTTGGGCAAGTGGGCAGAGGGACACAGCAGCAGACACCAGTCCCAAAGCACTCCCTGACCTGCTGGACTGTGACATCTTTGAAGGGTGGACTGGGATTGTCAGAGACAGACGGAGTTCAAGAAAGGGTCACCGAGAACCCACCTCAGGACATTTCAGTGTCCTCTTCTTCCAAAGCACATTTTATGGCCATCATAAATGTTACACTATTTGTATGATGGACAAGCGTAGTCACCTCCATGATACACATTAATTGGCTATCTGTGTTAAGTCAAACTATTAGATCTAAACCACACTTTCAATTGAAAAAGCCCAGAATTTTGAAAATTTTTCTTTTCTGGTGCCTACGTCCAGTTTCATGGAATAAGTTACAGGCAATACTTCCTTGTGAAGTATTACAGCTGCTGGCACTGTTTCTAGCTCTGAGCAGTCTGGTTTATTAAGTGAATTAAAATTCCAATTAAAAAACAGAATTCAGTATTACATAAGTTACCTAGCTGTAATTCAAGCAAAAATTACAAAAAGACAGTTCCATGGTTCTTCCACTTCATTATGAGCCAATGAAGAGGACAGAAGGACAAAGAATATCTAATCTAAACATCCAGTTGCCAGAGAGGTTCTTTCTGTAGGAGCTTGTGTGAATTGGGTGCTGCTGAACAGAAAACAGCAGGCCAAAGACAGTAACATTACCTGCTGAAACCACAAAAGCCTACCAAAATTTAAAAAGAAGGAGAGGGGAAAAGAAAAAAAAAGGAAAAAACCCCATGACACCACTAGATTTGTGCCACTACATTGTATTTCCATTTTTGATTTTTACTTTTGACTTTTTCTAAGAGAAATATTTATAGTGAAAGGAGAAATTTACTGGAGATGCTGCCCACATGTATATTTACATTGGAGAAAAAAACCCTGGTTTTTCCCTTAAAATCAAAGACTATTCTACCTTCTCTGTCAGAGTATCTTCCTTCCCTTCTATATTGGACAGGGGGATGTGGTTCCAACCTCCTGATGTCATGGTGGCTTCCTTGCAGCTAAAAATCTCCCAGTCCCATCAGGGTTTTCAGACACTCACAGGGGAAGGACGATGGGTAATGAGTGCTTGTGGCCACTACAAATCTTACAGGACTACAGTTCCCAAAAAGCAATTTTTTTTATGCTGAAGGGTCAACATCTGGGCTGCACATGGCTACCAGTATCAGCCCACAGAATTACATGACCTTAGGTGTAGTTTCATAATCCTTGCAAATTCTGTAACTATGTCTGGCTTGACAGTGACGTTTAGACAGAACTTTGCCTCTTCCTCCACATGTATATTCCTACATTTCATTTCCCAGTGTCCATTAATTAATTTTTTTCCTTAACAACAGGGCTTAGATTGAACTTTAAGATGTTCACATTTTCAAGTTGTATTTGTATAAAGTTCCTGAGGAAGCTGCTGGTCAACTTTCATCCCAGTCAGTTTCTGCTGTAAACACAAAACAAAATTCAAAGAAGTGGAGCACCAACTTAGTTTCCCAAGTGCATTTCTGATCTAGTTTGGAATTTTGACTTGTTTACTCAAGCAAGACAGTTGTGCTCCTTGAAAGCACATGAATTCTATTCTACCAGGTATCTGAAGTACACCAGGGCAGGATTTAAGAGCCACAGCTCCAGGCCAGAGTAAAAATAGTTCTGTCCCTTCTCAGGGGTCTGACTCTGCACAATCCAGCTGTTCCTGTGCAGTTTAACTCATTCCCCAGATTCTGCTATGAACTGAATTTTCAGCAGCTTCATGGTCAGATCATTTATAGCTTTCCAAAAGGGTACAAACCTATTTTAAAACCTACCAGCTCAATCGCCTCCCACAATAACAAAAACAGATTGACATTTCAGCACCTGGTCAAATAACTTGAAGTGGTATGAACTTGGGTTGGATGTAGCTCTGAAATAAAGTGGTCTTTAAACTTTGGTAAAATTCTATTTAGTAACTTTGTCTAACCACAAAACCCCTATTCACAGGTAATTACCTTCCTCTGAATTGGTTGCAGAAACCTGCAGTTCTGGCTGCACCCCCAAGGGTGAGCACTGGGGTAGGTTTAAAAATAAAAGCATAAAAGCAGTCAAATGTTTTGACCATCTTTCCAACAGGGGAAAGGAGGAACCAGGCTTTCACAGGTCAGCCAGTTCATATAGTTTCTGGAAAAAAAATCAGGAAGGAAAACATGCGAAACTATTTGTAAGCACCTAAAAAGTAACAAAAAGAACCAACATTGATATGCCACTAACCAACAGATACACCAACCAAAATAAATGCCATCAGAGAATAACTGGGAATTCATAGCCCTCTTGGTGGTTTGTAGGGCTTTCTGCAGTACCTCATGTTGTTCTCATAAAAATCAGAAGGGAACAAAATAAAACTACTGGAAAGCAACTTGCTGGAAAATGTTAACTTGGAATACTACAATAGTTCAGTGAAAAATAAGAAGAACTATAGATTGTTTTTTTTCTTCATGGTCTGCCTTCCCCTCTAGCCTTCACATTTTTAACTCCCTGGTCCCAAAGTTGCCATAAAAGCCTTCACTCAGGTCTTTATTCTGGCAGAATAGCGAGCAGTAAATTTAAGTGCTCCACTGAAAAAACAAAGTTTAGCACAGAGGGGCAGCAGTCAAAGCCAGACATTAATCAATGCTGGCTTCTCGTACACACGGAGTACCTTCTGCATGTTCCACCATGTGTTCCTGCGTGTGCCAGGGAGGGGGGGGTGTGTCAAGGGCCAGGAGTCTCTGATACACCAAACAGTTATCACAGCTGCATCCAATTCCTGGGGCACGTCATGCCCTTTAGTCACAGCACTTAGCAGGGGAGCTCCAAGGTGGTGATGGCAGACTGGAGCAGCAGCACTGATGAATAACTGCCATTGTTCCTTTGTCTACTCGCTTTTCTTGCCTTTTCTCCCACCTCCAGATCTCCCCAGCATTCCTCTTCAATTTTAGAAGAAGAACATCCCTCCAAAATCCCACTGCACGATCTCTGCACTGGCCAACATTCACCTGAGGCAAGAAGTATTGCTGACTCTGCTATGCCTGTGTCGGAAATCAGTGGGTTCAATGCCATTAACTAACCAACACACCTGAAGCTGCACTCTCACCTGCACGGGCTCAGCAGTGCAGCTGGTTGTGTTACACAGCACAGAGCACACCCAACCCTACCAAGGTCTCTCTAAACCCATCCCAGACAGCAGAGGAATTCTTCCCTGGCCCCAGCTCTGACCCAGCTTCCCCAGGCACACTGTGCCACATCACTGCCCACTGCTGCCCAAAGCTCATGTTCAAAGGCAGGGGCAGACCTCAGCTGTTATCTGTCCCTGCACCTCTGCTTTGATGTCACACCTACACGGTCCAGCTGTGCTCCCTTCCCTTTAGAGTTCTGGGCACACATAAGGTGTCCCTTGCACAAACAGTGCTATTGCATCTGCTGTCCTGCTGCCTGGAGTTAAACCATGCTGAAGGAGAGGACAGCTAATACTGCCCGACACAGGGCTGGTTATTACTCAGGGACAGTTTGGTGACACATGGACAATTACTTATTTTGAATAGGTAAGAGCACATGAGATACCACAGAAGATTCAGCCATTTAGAGATAGATGACTAAACCCATATCTATCCAGCAAAGGTAGAATTAAACATTATACTGTATCCAGTGGCATCTGAGAATACCTATTTCTAGTGCCTTGCAGAATTTCAATCAAAGATATGGTGGATGGGCAGCCACTTAGTTATGAAAGTGTCATAAAACTGGAGACCTCCTAGAGGGAAGCAAAAGCAAAAAAAAATAAGTGGCCATCACAGAATAAAGGCATTAAATACAAGATGGTTGGGTTTGCTCCCACAGAAATGGTCAAATACACCTTGTCTGGCAGACAACACTGAGATGTTGTATATTGCATTATGTTGTCCTTACAGAAAAAAAAATCTCAGTGCATTAGGTACTGCTCCTACAATTGGTAGATATAATGACAAATTTAAGTGATGGTTTGATTAAAAGGAGGGGGACACAATGTCTGATTACAGATATTTTTTTTTCCTGCTAATAATGATGAATATATTAAGAGTGTGAAGCTTTTCTAATTCTTCTGATTCTCACAGTGGGATGGGGGGGGGGAGAATCAGAAGAGCAAAAGTGAGAACACAGGCTGAGATAAAGACAGTTCAGTGGGATAGAAAAGGAGGAAAAATTTAACCATAATATCCTCCTCTGGCAATATTCCAGATGACAGTCTGATTGTCAGCCCTCTCTCTCAAGTGACCTGGAAGAAGAACAGTTTCCAACAGGGCCCTAAGCAACAGCTAGTCTTTGAACAAGGGGACTGTCCACGCAGGGTAAGATGGAAAAAAGGTGCCCTACACTGCACCTGAGGAAAATGGTCCCACCTGGAGCCTCTGGCAGAAGGTACCGGGGGAGACTCAAGGTTGGCTCCTGGGTTGGTTCTGAAGTTGGGGATACAAAGGATCTCAAGTGCACTACACCCCGACTGAAGAGAGATGCTGGCAGGGCTGGTGCTGCAGCACAGCTCCTCTCAGCATCCTGACTGGCACCTGAGCTGGGTGTGCCAAGGGCACGTCCCCTCCACACACTGGGGTGGCACCGTTCACACAGAGGGGTCAGACAGGAGATCCCAGTCCCCCTGCAGTCCTGGCAGTGCCCATGGGCTGGCCAGAGGGCAAAGGTTTCAGTGCTGCCAGAGCAGGGGGTGATGTGTGTTGAAGAGGACCCACAGTGAGCGCCAGAAAGACCTGCTGTGTTTAACCCCAGGTGGCAACTGAGGTGCCCCCAGAGCTGCTCACCCAGCGCCTCCCACCCTGCCCTCAGCAGGAGAGTGGCAAGAACAAGAGTAAGAGAGAGAATCATGGAGTGAGAAAAGGACAGCTTCATGGGACAGAAAAGGAAGTAGAAAATAACAACAATAATAGAATCAGAATGCACAAACCCAAGTGATACACAATGCAGCTGCTCTCCACTCACTGAGTGATGCCCCAGCAGCTGCCCTGGGCCAGCTCTGTACACCGAGCACAATGGCACATGGTGTGGAACAGCCCTTTGGCCACTTGGGTCAACTGGACCAGCTGCGTCCCCTCCCAGCTTCTCCTGCCCCTCCAGCCTTCTTGGTGGCAGGGCGTGAAAAGCTGGAGAGTCCTTGACTTTGTACAAACACTATTAAACAACAACCAGAAATATCAGTGTGCTATCAACACGATTCTCATATTAAATCCAAAACACAGCACCGTCCCAGCTACAAGGAAGAAAATTAACTCTATCCCAGCCCAGAGTAAGACAGTCATGAAGTTTGTAATTGGTTATTCACCTCAGTATAGTAAGTATAGTCTTAATAGAACTAATACAGAGAGAAAAATTTACTGAGACACTTCAGAGGAATTAAACGTTCAGTCGTTGACTGAGTTTCCTAGTTGGGAGTAAAGGTAATTATCTGATGATACATAGAAAGAAGGAAGGAAAGAGAAAGTGAATATATAGTCTTATCTACATATCCCAATGCTTTTTTTTTAATCTACTAATTACACCAATAATTGAAACCAAATTGCTTACACTATTGAAAATAGAAACAAAGATCAGAATCCACCCTGCAGTTGATGGCAGTGTAATCATGAAGCTGCAGTCACATTACTGCTCTCAAAACAGCTGCGATCTACTATTCTCAGTAGATAGGAACATAATTGTACCTTACTATGATCCTTATTTTCAAAATGCCTATTTCCTCATGTAATTTCTAAGTGACAGAAGTCAAGTTGATCCTAAGATGATAATCTCTCGTTTCAGAAAATGTGATGGATCAAATCACACAGGACAGAGACAAAACCCTCCACATATGAGTAATAGCTGCCTTGAAAAAATAAAGAAAATAAAAAATAAAGGACTGAGAAATTAAAATTGCCAAGAACATAAGTTGTTACACATTCTTAATTTTAGAAAAAAAGACTGATCTTCACACTCAGAATTGAAGTATTTTGATCCTTTGTAATGCAGCTAAATATGAATTCCCTACCAGACACATCTAAATCATGTTCTCTTACATTGCTT
This sequence comes from Grallaria varia, assembly GCA_013396735.1. Lineage (NCBI taxonomy): Eukaryota > Metazoa > Chordata > Aves > Passeriformes > Formicariidae > Grallaria > Grallaria varia. Next base: position 409,036 of record VWZG01007480.1, read on the forward strand.
ATTTTATTAGTTTGACTAGAATCTGTAATTTGAGTTGTGCAATTAACAGCACTATCATTTTTATAATTAAACACAGTAAGTAAATGGAGACATTCAGATACATAACAATAACGTTAATAGCAGCAAAAACAATACAGAAAATAGCATTTCCTCATTAACACACTTTAGAGTGAGAATTTTCTACTGACGGCCCACTGGACATAATGAGCATCCAGACTCATCTCTGAAACAGTGTTTTTAGCAGTAGGCAGATAAAATGGGGGCAAAGGAAAAAAAATGGGATAGCCTTTACGTTCTGAACAACATCCTAATTTTCCACATACATGACTCAGCATCCCTGTAATTGCCAATTTATTTATTTAAAAAGATAAATCATGTCTATGTTTGTTCCAACTTTTCTCCTAAGTGGAGACAGTATTTATGGTAAGCACAGTCTAATTGATGGTTATGGAATGATGAGACCATTTGGACAGATGTCTGATTCTCCATGGACATTCTTTCTCCAGGAGAATTAAGAAAGGCCTGCAGCCTTAACTGCCTTTTCTGAATTTATGGTGGCAGAACCGTCCGTCTGGATTAGTGTCAGCTGCCCTTTTAGAGAAATACCAGTGCCTGTAAGGCTTTCAAAGATAAATTATCTATGTGAAAGGATGATGCCGTGTTGACCGACTGATTCCATTTTTCTATTAAGATAAACTCAAATGATGATTTTCTCCAAAAAGGCAATTATACTTAAGACCTCCATCCAAACTGTGCACTAAAAATTTGAAAGTGCTAAATCATACTACTGACTGCTCCTAGAAGTTATAAAGTCTTCTGAAAAAAAAAACAACCTAAAAGGCACTGACATAGTAAATATGTTATTATTGCAGCTGTGATGCTTGGGCAGAATCACTGAAGCTCTCGTGAACCAGAGCTGGAGAAGTGGAGCAGTTGGCAAACAGCAGTAGATCTGCCCATTGCAGAAGGGCTACAAAAGTGAAATAACACAGTGAATACATACAGTCTTTAGGGGGGGTGGGGAACCCCCACAAAAGAGTAACAAACGTCAAATAACATGCTCAATGATCCAGCATCAGTAGTTAAACAATAAAGCCCAGACTCTCTTCCTCACACACTCAGACTGCTGACACAACATACCATATGTACTTGCACAAACCAGTTGTATGCCAGTTTGTGTGCTATTCCTTTCCCTATGCAAATGCAATAAAATAAATTAACACGGATAACATATTATTAAAGGATGAAGGGGTAAGAGTGCATGGTACCGATGGTCACGTGCTATTCCTTTTCCTAGCAGAGAAACACACAAATTACTGTAGGCAAGGATGCCAAATTCAATGCCTGTCCATTCTTGGCAAGGCAGGAAAGCCCATCAGCTGCTGTCTAGAAGTAACGTGAATATAAAACATAAGAGATTAGCACTAGCTCTTCCTGCTCTGTTTGACTAGTTCCTCTCCATTTCTCATAAGAGATAAAAGAACAAAGGATCTCATAACACAGGATTTTTGAAGGACTATGGGGGGGGGAAAAAAGAAAAATGAGAAACAATCTATTAATTACAGATTTTCATCAGCCCTGGATTAGAGGCCTCATCTTCTTTGAAGGCTCTAATTCACTGAAAGCAATAAGTACTGGTGCTACAAAGAAGAATGTAAAACTGGGTTAAATTGACAATTACCATTTTCCAAGTAATACTTCTAACCACAGAACAGCTAATGTTATTCTAATAATTTAGCTCTTCACAACTTGTCTTCCCATAGCACCCAGTTAAACAGAGGAGGGTAAATTAACTTAAGCTCTTTGCACCTCCTGTGAAAACGGCAGCTTAGCAAGTTATGGATTCAGGAATGCAAACAAGAAACATACATTGATGCGTTGATTTTTAAGCTTCCTGCCTTCCAAAAACTACATTTCTGATTTTTTTCCCCATTTACTAAAGTCTATAAAAAGCATTCAAAACTACCAAAAAATAATGCACCAGCGTGAGTTGGTTACAGTAAGTAGACTGCCTCAACAGCAGCTATTTCTGTTTGAAAACTCTCTATTTCCCATTGTGAGATAGTTTGTAATAAATGAATAGTCATTGCTCAAGCTGTGTTTCTCTGAACAATAAGCTGAAGAAGCCAAATACAGTCTCATTTTATGTCTCCAGCAGCTGACACATCCTATGTGACTTATGGTATATACTGAGCAGAAATACTCTGTTTAGCTTTCAGATACATAAGCAAATGGATACAAGCTCCAATATATTGTTTTGACTTCACGTTGGTGTACCAGGATACATACATTGAAATAAACAGGTTTTTATTTATATCGATTTACATTGCTGGCTAACTTTCTTTCTTACACCGAAAGGAAATATAAGTGTTACTTATGCCCATAACAATGAGATAATAATGAACAGAATTACTACAGGCATCAGTCTTGTTTTGAGATTCAGATTACAAAAATAACAAATTCAATTTTTTTGAAATAGATCAAACCATGCCTTCAGATATGATTGCTATTATTATTGCTTATAAATAGCTGTTTACATCACGGAAAATAGAGTCAATAACCATCTACCTTCTATATCAAATTCCCATGAGGAAAACAGCCTCTTTTAAGATAAGAAAGTTGAGAGTCAGGAAGTGTTGAAAGGAAGGAGATGCTGGAAGGGAGGGGGAGAGAGAGAGAAGTGGGTAAAGAGGGAAAGTGAGACAGGGAGAAGGGAAACATCTTTAAAATGAAAGATTAAATGCAATTTTCTTAATGGCCTCTAACATGCAGGTTGAAGGAAGTAAAGTTTATGAGCAGTGTTTAAGGAGAGTCTCAAGAAGAAGTGGCCTGCAAATTTCCTATTTGACAAATAAATCAGAGACTATCATTGCTCTATTATTAATATTTTTCATACTTCTTCACAATAAGTTTGAGATTGATAGAGTCACAAAAAGTCTTAAAATGGAAAAAATTCTTATGGGTAATCAATCAGCTACTGCTCTTGGTACTTGTTCCCCCCAAACCTGATAGAAAGCAGACAAGATCTCCAGTGTAACCACCATTTTACCCTTCCTAACAATCTGAACAAGTCATTTTTATATGAAAACACATTCAGTGACCTAGCTAACATCTAAAGGCAATTCGACAACCATTTCACTTACTGGACTAAAAAGCCTTCCACTGAACTGTGGCCCAGTTCTGTAGAACATCCCCATTTTCATGTACATGCTTTATGTATTAAAGGCATCTGAGCACACCCTGTACAGCGGCACAAGAAAAGGTTTCTTACCACTGCAGCTGGAACTTGAGGCATTTTTGCAGCTGGTGTTCCTGGACGTGGGTAAAACTGATTAATAAACAAGCTTGGAAACCTGTACTCTTCTACAAGTTTCACTGTTTCTTGAAAATCTTCGTCTGTCTCTCCTGGAAAACCACAAATGATGTCTGTAGCAATTGTTATTCCAGGTACTCTGTAAAGAAAGCAGAAAGGAAAACTTAACTCAGGGATGTCAAAGTCTTGCTGCCATAAAACCTAATGTACATAGACTTACAACTCTTGAACTTTAGCCACAGAAATAGACAACTAAAGTGATTTTTTTTGGGGAAAAAAGAGATTTTAAAACCATTGCTTGGTAATGAAGAATGCATTTGGTACTCAGTCAAGAGCGAATGAAATAGAAGAAAGATATTACAGCAAATACTGGATTAGGATGGTGACAGAAGTGATAACATCTGGATCAACTTCATTCAAAATGAGAGGAGATCAGCAGACTTTGTTATTTCTTGAATGCTGATTAATACATACAATTTAAATCTTTTGAGACTCAGTCATTAGAAAATGTCAACTATTTAATGTGTTATAACACTGTTATAAAAGTAGAACAGGGTATCCAAAAGATAGGTGCAATATTAGAGCATAGCTTATATTCACCACAACCTTCATGCAAATAGTATATGGTAGTAAATATATTTTGCGACCTTTTTTTTAAACTTAAATAATTTTTTTTCTCATTTGAGTTTTGGCAATGAGTTAACATTAAAGAAAATGTCTTGTCCTCCTTTTAACATGTGTCTGGACATACAGGTAGCAGCACAGGAATTTATTAGACATATGATTAGACTATTCTTCCACATTTTCCTTATAAAAAATCCCCACCAAAGAAACTAAATTCTACTAATTCTGTCTTGAACTCAAGTATTCAGACTCCATAACTTGAGATGAAGTTAAAAGATGGGATTTGAGTGACAAATCCAAGCCAGTATGAAACTGAACATTTTCAAGGACTTGGTCCAGTGACCAGAAGTGGGACACCCAGGCTGGGCATGGCACAGAACAGCAGAACCCCCCGAGCTGTCGGCTAAACAGCCTCAGCCACCACTGCTTTCCTAGGACTGACACAGGTCAGGGCATGAAGCTCTGTCTGATACCCAGGGACAATAAAATTGGGTGGCTTTGAGTGACCAGCAGCACCACGTTCTGCAACGTGACTTTGTTCCCATCACAAATACCTTGTGCAGCAACACTGAGCTCGGGGAAGGAAACACGTTACTTTATAAATCAGTACCACCAAACATCAGCTGCCATTTCTCAGAACAGGAACAGAACACCCACGCCATTTGACAAAACCATTATAATGAAGTTATTTTAACAATTTTAATGACACTATTGGCAACAGTCAAAGCATTTATTACCAGTGGTAGTACTAACACCATCCTTGATAAAGGCTTGGTTGTTTCTATAGCAACATGAATTACAAGGTCCAATCAAGCTGGATACAATAAAATATGCTCTTTTTCTCCGTAACACAAGTTGTCATTCAGTTAAAAGGAAATTACATATTTTAAAAATTCATAAACTCCACAAATGTCTGAACGCCATTTGCTGATAAGGTGTTAATTATCTTAGTAATTAGATTTATTCCTGGATGGAATTATTACACACAAAGAAAAACTTGGGTATGAAAAGAGAATAAGGACCACAGTGTATTCAGCAATTGCAATTAATTACAGTTCAATCCAGTATAACTGTCTAAAATATGACATTGCACAGTGCATTTTTATATCACTGTTGATTATATTGTTTCAAAAGAAGTTTAAAAAGGAAAGAAAAGCATGAGATTTCTCTCAGAATAAAATCCAAAATGTCAAAAATCAAGCCCTTAGACTTTTTCAAAGCACTGATGAACAAGAATACATACAATTAGTTCCACATGAGAAACGTTAATTTCTTAATGAAAAAGAGGGGAAAAAAGATGTAATTACAGGAAAATTAAAACACGGATACACTTGGAAATCAAAGTGACCTTTGCTCTGAGAGCCCAAAAGAAAGCAGCACAAAATTCTTTATTACATAAATTCAGAAGATGTTAAAAAAATTGCCCCAGCTATGAAATACAATGGAAAGTTACGCTAGAACAAGTTCTCATGCATCAGTCAATATGAAATGTTTTACATGAAATGCAATTTATCAATTCTGTACTAAGCAAAGAAAAAACTGCTGAACACCCCCAGCAAGCACTTTGTGACATTACAGACCCACACCCGCAGTCAGTCTGACCATTCAATGTCAGCTCGTTTTCGAGGCTGTGGGACAGAAGCACATGGTGCACAGAACCAGGAGCACCCAGCGGTTCTTATGGCAGTGGAAACAATCAAATAAAGCACCAGGAAGCTGCTCTGCACACAGAGAAGTCTGGATGCTCCTCATTAGCACAGCCACTGGATGGGGTCAGACTATTTCAGTAATACTGAGTGGAAAATGACCAAAACTCTCCCAGACAATTACAAACCTGTGTAATTCTGACAGAGGTGAGAAAGATTGTGGGCAATCAGTTTATCTGGCAATCAATCTTGCAAGGTTTTTCTTCTCTGAAGACATAGAATCATTTCCATTACAAGTTGACTCTCAATTGGAAAATTTTTACAATAAATTTGTGGACTTTCAGGAAAAAAAGATGAATTTGAGGAATAACCAACATCATGTGTAAGATAACACTTAAGTGTTCCTGAACACTCTCTCCTTCCTGTCCCTCTGCATACATACATAAATCCCTCCCATCTGCAGAGGCAGATTTATGCTCTGTCACTCTGAACTGGACCAGCAACACCGTCACACTCACTATGGGCAGTTCCCACCATCCAACAAGAAGCTGCTCCATCACACAGGGAGGATGTGCCCATGGCAGTGAGATGCTGGAAGGAGCAGCACACCCAGGACAAGAGCTGAGAGCACAGAAACCCAAAGCTCCGCAGAGAAGAGGAACAAATATGTTTGAAAGAACACAGAAGAAAAGCAACCTTGACCTAAAAATGGAACCAAGTCGGCCACTTGGGGCAGAGAAAAAAGGTGCAGAGAAAGAAAGGGCTCTGCCTCCCACGGGAGTGACTGATGCCTGGAAGTCAAGTTGTGGGTAAGTGAAGAACTGCAGCCTGAGAATTGTCTCTGCTCACAGGCATCTGACCAGCTCTGAACCAGTCCAGAGGCACAAACCAGTGTGAGGTGAGCTCTGTGCCAGCACAGGCAGCTCCAGGGGCATCACTGTGGCACATCAGGAACCAGCAGCGTGGGCACACCTGTCCTCTGCTGCTCTGTGCCAGCACAGGCAGCTCCAGGGGCATCACTATGGCACATCAGGAACCAGCAGCATGAGCACACCTGTCCTCTGCTGCCCAGGGACTTGGTCACTGTGCTGGAGAACAGACATCGACACAGCAGCAACACGAAGGTACAGCAGATGTTACAGCAACACACTGATCCACCAACGAGGGAACTTTGAGAACCCTTGATGGAACGTAAGTTGGGAGTGTAACATCAAATTCCTGCTCATTTAATTTAAGGAGGAGATAAAAACATCAAGCTGCCAAAAATGAAGCAGTAACACCAATCCCTCTTCTGCCCATTTTCACAGAGCAAGGTTTCTAAGAAAAGCAGCAGCAAAGGCATGAAACTTGCTGGAACTCACATGGATCATTTCATGTGGTTTTAGTTACAGAAAACATTTCCTTTAGCAATAACCATTACAAACCAAATCCATGCACAGGGAAGAAATTATGTAAAGGAGCTAAAATTATCACCTTCAGCTACTCACATGGCCAATTGAAATTCTTTTGCATGATCACATATTCTTTCCACTTCCATTTCAGCAATTAACATTTAAATCCAGAAATGACTTAAAGCCACCAACCTGCTCTTAAGCAAGATCAGCCACCTCTACCCCTCCCAGTAGAACAAAATACTGGGTAAGAATAAATAGCTATGTGAATAAATTTAAAACACTATATGGTCTTACAGAAGGGTGTGAGAACTGCCTGTGTAATTTACAGTAATGAAGATCAAAACCAAAAAATACCTAGAAGCTTGTCCATTCATAAATTAGAAATTTGCATTGAAAAAAATCTGAGGGGAAAACAAGTGTAATTCGTAGGAAAATAAAACCAGGCTCCTCTGAAATGTTATTTCAGCAGCATACATTATTTTATATTTTAGAACATTTCTGCAGCGTATGCTCATTTAGAGAGCATGCAAATGAAATGAGGTTAACGGATGAAATAATTTGAAGGTGTGTGAGTTCCTTTTCCCAGAATATCTACAGACCCTAACAGGCATCATTTTGTGCTGGAGCTGAAGGAGATGTTTGCATCCCCCCCTTGACCACACACAGTCCTCCAGAAGCCCTTTCCCCCCTCTTTCCTTTTCCTCTCCAAGGCCTGGTCTTATGGGATTTCTGACTTCAACTGGAATTGCTCACTGAGGGTCACAGGAGCTGGAGCCAGCACAAGAGAAACAGACTGCTCAGCTGGAAGCACTGCCTTTCAAAGGCTGCGACCAACATGAAACTCCACCCTGCTTCTCTCTGGCTGGATGGAGATTAACCGAAGAATTAAGCCATGGAAGAAGCCCCACACTTCTGGAAAGGCATTCAGCCTGTTCCTCTTCTGAAATCCTCCTGCACTTCTCCCTCTTTCCATGGGCTAGGAATACAGCACAGGACAATACACTCCTAATTTAAGTGTCTGGAGTTAAGGGACTAAACCTGACCATAATTTCTGAAGCAGAGAGTTTTCCATTCTTTTCAGTTTATGATTTAACCTAAATTACACAAGGGATGAACAGGCCTTTAATAAACAGATATCCACTAACAATGTTTTTCTTAGTAATCTTTTCCATATGTGTTTAAAAGTAGTTCTGGACGGAAGTGATTCAAAACCTCTGTGTCGAAAAAAAGGGTTCTTTTGAACCCTCCCATTGAATGCTCAACTCATTTACACATGGAGTGAAAGTGGAAAGGTCCTTGGTTCAGTGGCAAGAGATATGTCATAAACATTTCTTTTAGGTAACAGACTGAGCCTTATTGCCAGATAGAAACTACCATTTGGTAGAGCTTATTCAAATGCATCTGTACATGTCACGAGCATTAATATTTCAGAAAATACGTAAGAAAACCAGCAGTTCACCACAGAGCCTATGTTCTTATTTTCATTTTCTTTCTGGTGTTCAGTTGCTTTAGAAACATAATGACATCATCAAAATTATCAGGACAATTATCCCACAAGAATGGGAGATTTTGCAATTGAATGTAAAGTGAGTAGGGAAGATCTAATCATGACTTCTCAAGAAAGTTATTTAAAATACTACTGTAACATTTAGTAATAAGAGTATAAACGGCAAGATAGGACAGACATTTCAATACAATTTAAAAGAACAGGCAAATGGGAAAATAACGGTGTGAACCTGCCCAGAGAGTCAGACCTCAATAAAGTAAATATAAATAATATAAAAGTCGTATCGCTTTCCACCTTTCTATAGTTAGTATTAATACCTTTGACTTCAGGGCTTGGTTTAAGTCTGAGGGCCTTTGTTTGCTTCTATCAAACTGTCCATCAGATCAAACCAACTGAAAAGATGAATTTACTGCATTGTGGTTGAATTTCTACCAGAAGTGTAATAAACAGTATTGGAAAAACCCTATATGTACACTACACCCACTAGTGTCAGATACTGAGGGAGGTGGGTGAAAGCCACGGCCTCACTCTTTAAAAGAGTTTATTTAACAATCAGGCTTATGCTTAATTGTTTGTAAACTGTGTTGCATATTAGTTTTTCAGATCTTCTGTCTTAAATACTTTTACCAAATTTAGACGTGTTTACAACATACATATTTTTATTAAAGACAACAGCATGAGATTCCACCCTGGCAGAACACCTGCTAACATTTTATCCAGGTGCATGTTCCACTGCAAAACAATTACATTATTTCAAGTCTTTTAAATTGTTCTCTGTTGTTATCTAACACAACATCGGGCTGTCTTCCAAACCAGTTCTCCTCCACATCACAGTTTTCCTACATCCCAGCAGTCACAGGGCACTCAGGGCTGCTCATTCCCAGGGGGAACACGCTACACCCGGGCTTTGGGATCTGCAGTGATGTCCCACCGAGTGGCAACTGCAGCTTCACAGCCTGGTTTTGATGTAAGTCACCTTAAAAAGGCTGTAGGACAGCATCTGCGAGCAAGATACACAACCTAACAGCTCTCAGAGTTTAATTCAGAGGGAGAACAGGTATTTTTTTATGACTCTTCTTTTGCAAGCCCACCTCCTGCCCCCAGAAGAGCTCTCGCAGAAACTGGGCTGAATGACACCTGGAGGCAGCGGGGAGACCTGATTTCCAGAGCTCAGCTGGAGAAGGTGGAGGTATAGAGGACTCTGTGCAAGTAGGGACTTGGTTGTCCTTGTTACAGGGGAAGAGTGACCTAGATAAGAAGTATATATCATAATTAGCACGGCTCACTGCCTGAGGAGGAAAGAATACACATGGTTTTACTCTCTTCAAAAAGAGTGAAGGTGGCTCAAGTTCCTACTAGATGCAGTCCAAATGTAGAATAAACTTGTAATGCTTCCCATTATCAATTTTCTTTAAAAAACCCCCAAACAGTTAAGGTTTGGACTAACTTTATTCAAATACAAGGTGTTCTACCATGCCCATAAACACAAAACATTTTAAAGAACTTCATTACAGATTTATAACTTCAGATCATTATTGTTGTATGATTAAAAAATGAGTGACTTAAGACAAAAAGCTCAACATCCTTAAACTTCATTTCCATTCAATCTCTAATAAATACCATCTGCTGTGTACTTTAGGGATATAATACCCGTCAAAAACTCAGCCGTATTATGAGAACCGGCACCAAGTTGATCTGAAATGCATATTTGAACAGATGTGTTTAAATTACATCTCTCCGTCTATCCACACACATAAATTCAGAATAAGCGTGTGTTGATTTAAAATGCATAAAAAAGGGATTTGGAGATGCATCAAAAGTGAACAGCATCTCAATGGATCAAGGCTCACATTACTAAAGGTCATCCCTAAAAATAAAGTTTGCATTTATTAAGGGTTGCACCGGGGAACTGTTCTTGGGAACTGACTTAATGTTTGCTGCACTGAAGCAGCCATTGAAATTACCCTAATTTTCTACAACCCTTCATTGTTTAACATTAGAGCTGTCAGGCATGGTCAGAAATAATGGGATCTCAGCCCTGAGTAGCTGAGAATATGATCTGCTTTTTCTCAGTCTGACACAGTGCTCATCCCCAACCCCAATGAGGACCCAGCCATGCCTGCTCCAGGGACAGTCACTGAGCTCTTCCCTCTGACACACAAATCAGGCACATAAACCAAAATGATTAACATGCCTTTTTGGCATGAGGAAACCAAACGACAAAATTGCAAGCAGCACTCCATTAACACATGCTAATTGAAACAAAAAAGAGCTTTCTGAACTTGTCTTTGTGCTCCTACATAATCTACAGTCCTGCAACCTTTCAGGGACTTGGAAGGTAAGACAGAGCAGTCCAAAGGTCCACCTAAGCCAAGGAGTCTGCTGCCAGCACTGGGCAGCAGGAGCAGTCCAGGGAAGTGTTTAGGAATCCTCTCCTCCTCCCAACAGCTGGATTTTGTCAGACAGCTGTTTTTGTGACCCAGAGCCTGTGATGGACTTCTCCACTGAGGAGACTTCTTCCCAGTCTTCCCTTGAATCCAAACCCCTCCATATCCCAACTACTTGAACAGAGCAATCTCTCCTGAGCCTGACATTTGCTGATGTCCCCCAACTGCTGTAGCAACTCTTTCACCTTCTTGGTACCCTTCATGATTTCCTGACCTCTGTCCAGCCCCTCTCAATCCGCACACGTGCAGGCTGAGGAGCCCCGAGCCTCCTTTGTGTGACAATCTGCCATACTCTGGTAATCTCTGTTAGCCTTCACAGCAACACTGCCCGTCTGACATACCCATTTTGAGAGGTGTTGACAGCATTTAATGATACAGGCACAACAAGATAAAAATCTCCTAAAGTACTTCTAGTATTTAGATGAATGATTTGCTTTTAAAATTTTTCTTTCAGGTTTGGGTTAATTTGGTTTTTCAGTAAGCAGGTAGCAAAAAGTAATGGAGCTTATACAGGGTAAAGGACAAGAGAGAAATACCAGTGATGGCTGTTTATTTGTACAAAAATGCAAGTGCAGCACTGGTAAACACTCCACACCTACAGAAACGTTACATCTCAAAATCATTGAAACACATTTAATTTTGAGAACGTGGTTGTCGTAAAGTGACTTTGAGCCTGCAACAGAGGCCATACATGGTGAAAATCCCTTCCCAATACAACCCGTGTTAAAATTCAGGAAAAGAGGACTCATGCTGCTGCTTTTGTCTGCTATGGGAAAACAGAAATTGCCAAATAAAAGATGGAGAAAAAATGTCACCTCAACAGAGACAGAAACACTCCATTGTGTCCCACTTCAGGAGAGAAGCCCAGGACCACCAGCACATCTACACCTTCCTCAAATCAGCATCAGCCTCCACTTCTTTCTGGGCTGCCACTGAACAGAAACTCAGCAAAACTACTGCCATTAAAAGAGACCGAGCAATGAACGTGGCTCCTCAAAAATAAAGCTGAGCAGAGATGCCACCTCAAAAAGCCAAGGGCTGTGCAGCTGGATATCAAACAGCTAAGGAACAATCACCGTCTCTCAGTGTATTATTTCCCCCTGAGGTATGAATCTGGTGGAAGGGAATAACCTACTGCACAAACACTGGCTGGGTGAAGCATTAGAACAGAAATCAGCGAGAACTGAAACCAAAAAAGAAGGTCAAGCACGTTTCAAAGACAGGCCAAAGTCAGCAATATGGAAGGAGGGGGAACAGAAGAAGTTGTCACAGGAGCAGCAGCATGACAAGCTGAAAGACTTTAACACAGATTGTAAGATTTTTGTCTGAAGCAGAACCAAGAACTGATCAAGAAAAAAAATGAACTAAAGTTGTCACTGGGCCAGATGTTTTTGTCCAAGGTTTTGGTTCAAGATCATTTATATTAACTTCTGCAGCACAAAGAGAGGAGAATGGCTCCTGCAGGTAGACTTCAGGAAACACACTCAGCTCACGAGAGTGACCCCCAGAGAGCTGATGGATTTTCAAAGAAACACAACTCTGTCACATCAAAAACTATACAAACAATTTGACTGAACTTCTTTTGTCTTATTCCTTCATGAGAAGTCATCACATGAAAAGCCTTCCAGTTGCCAATGTCTACAGGATGGGCATTGTGAAGGATGGAACAGTTAACAATATATGCATTAAATTTAACAGCCTTCACTCCATCTTCAAAGCACCGACTGAAATACAACCTGTACCACAGCAGCTGATCCTCCAAAACACAGCACCTCACGGGCTACATCCTCATCAACAGGGTACTCAAGAAAGGGGTTGTCACAATTAAATCTCAGAGTCCCAGTTTGAAGGGAGAGCCACAGGCAGGTTGTCTGGGGCGAGGTTTCAGCAGCCACGAGCAGTTTTCCTCCATGTCAGCCAGAGACATTTAAATCACAGTGCATGTACTCTGAACAGTGCTGCAGTTCTACACCAGTCAGTTCTTGCTGCACATTCCTAAAGGTGAATTTTGCAGAGCCACTGTCCCTCATGAAGCGCAAACAGTCCAATTTGCAGGGATGTTTTCCACTTACATTGCTATCTCTGAAAACAACAGGCTTTGAATAGCTGCAAATGGAAGCAAAGACTAGTAGTGTACGAAGTTAATTTGATATTTAAGAGGACGGATCTTGACATCAAGAACAAAACAGAAAAATAACAGATCAGCATTTTGGATAGCAAAGCTCCGATAGCTATAACTGCACATCCTTATTCAGAGATGGTCACAATTGAAGATTTAATACCTGTAAATCCAGACAGCTTTCAGGACTAACTGCTGCACAGAGGATGGAGTGGGCTGGAAAATGTTTGAAGGCAGGCTATAGATTTATGGATTCACAGAATGAAGACCTGCCAGGTCAAAACCTTCTACTATCACTGCTCTACAACTTTTTTTCCTTAAAGAGCAGTATTTGTACGTGGCCAAATGGCAAAAGGCTGCATAGGAACTACTGTTTCTGTGAGCAGTATAAAAAGAAAATTTGAATAGTAATGAAAAATTTGTCAGTTCTAAGAGTATTTGGATCAAAATTCCACTCACACACCCTCCCTACTCCATAAAGAATCAAAACTGCCACGGTGTAACTCTGAAGTTTTTCAGTTTTACTCCATCCTACACTGACAAATGTGACTGTGTGGTCCTACAACTTCACACCAACCTGTGACACGAGGACTGTGATGTGCTCAGAACACAACCCTACACAGCTTCTGAATGAAATTTTCAGAGGTAACATTTCACACTTTCAATCAATGCTGTTTCCTTAGTAAGCCAAAACCCATGAGCTTAACTTCAAAGAAATCCAGTGTGCTTTACTAATGAAAGCCTGATAAGATGAAGTTAATTATATTCTGATATAATCATATTTCAATCAACATAACGCAATATAGCCTTGGATCACTGGGAAATAGAGAATTTACCTTGCAAGAATTAGTTTAAAGAAATTATGAAGTAAATGATCCAAAGGACATATGCATAAAGAGTTATTCATTCATTCACATGAAATGATAATTGGAACAATATACAGAAAGAGCTGGGCATGACAGCAAAGTTCACCTCTCAAAGATACCCTCAACTAGCCAGGCTCTCACACACTTTGTGTCACAACTCTTAAAGTCATTCCAGCAGTAGCTTTGCTGCCTAAAGGCAGGCTCACTATGTGGGAAATCAAACAAAATTCAGACAAACTTAAGAGGAATAATGTACACCAATATGAAGAGAAGTATCAGCAAATAATAATAGCAAAGGTGTTCAGGAAATCCAAATAAAAGTTACAAGTTTAGAAAAACCAAATGAAACCACCCCAGCTATTCAAACAGAAGACTGAAAGGTGGTCACCTGAAACATTTTGGGCCCGTATTTGTCAGATGTCCTCCATTAAGCTGTGGAGCAGGCACAGCATAAATGTGTCACCACATTTTAAAAAAAACAAAATAGCCAGAAAATGAACCTTTCAAAGTTAACATGCTCATACTGCGGAGAAATAATTAAAGAAATTTGATGTGAGCAGTTACCTGATTTGACCTATCAATGACTGAAAGTTAAAAATGAGAATTAGCACAAAATCATTAATATGCTGTTATCACTGAAGAACCATCAAAGGCAAAATTAAAAATATGCTTGATGAAGAATTCAAAGAGATGACAGCATTCCAATTATGGCATCCATTCTTTGGCATCAGTGAACCATTAACATTGGAATAGGTAATGTATGAAAGTTGTACTGAGGGAATTAAGGTTTCAGGTACATTCAATAGCAGTGGAAGATGAATAAAGATGTAGCTGAGAAGAATAACTTGTTTCTCGCATATGAATATACATAATTAAATAAGAGAGAGGACTGTTACCAATTGGGTTTAGCAACTTGATTCAAAGCACAGGAGTAATGTCTAAAGATTAAGGGAAACAGATTTTCTTGTACCTTGACATGGTAAGACAGAAAGACTTGGCACATGAAGTCACAGAACCCAAACAGAGGCTCTGAGGCTCCCACAACAGGAAAATTAGGCAGGATGATTCCTATGGAAAAGGAACTAAGAATCAGGATGAAGCAAGGCAGCTGCTCAGCAACTGGCATCAGGCTCTGGTAGAGGAAAATGGTAAACTCCAGGAAATGCCCAAAGAGCTGGTAAAAGCCAAAACAGCAAGAGTTGTGTAAGAGATGGAACAAAACCAAAAACCTTTAAAAACATCACTATAAAAGGGCATGGGCAATGTCCTCAGACAACAATATTAAATAGTTCTGATAAAGGAAAAAAATTGTTTTGTTACTAAAAAGACAATTACAGAAATAGAGAGTATCTTGATAGCAAGAAAGAGATGCAGCAAGTGCTATTTTTGAGGTTTCCAACATTCTAATTAGAGAATCATATTAAAATTTGCAGAATTAAAAAACCTCACCAAAGCAGATGCCAACAAACTTATTACTAATGGAGAAGGCTTAGGCTGCAAAATTAACTCAAATCAGTGCTGATTTCCTTGACAAAACAACACAATGGATATAGGAAGGAAATACTCTGAAGATGCCACTGTGAGTTTCTGGCTTAGAGTTCAATTATCAGAAAGATACTTCGATGCAATGTGGTTTTTCTCTCAGAAAGTTAAGGCAGTTTTGTTTATTTACGAAAGAAATATCAGTCAGAAAATTAAACAAAAGCACATTCAGGCAAGCAGGAAAAGTCAAGTCTCTACCAGGTCAGAAATTACATTCTTGTCTCAAGGAAATAAAAGTTGAGCATGTCAGAGGAAAAACCTCAGGACAGAAGTTTAAAATGAAAGGATAAACAAATAAAGAATTCATTAAGAGTATTAGAAGAGGATTTAAACTGAATGTGAAACAAGTTTCTGTGACAAGTTTAACAAGTCAAATCAGGATGCTCGAACTGAACCAGAAATCTATCTAACAAAAGAACAATTACTTTCTGTGCAAACTCTATGCATGGAACAGGAGATATCCCCTACAGATGCTACATTACAAAAAAATAATTGAAAATCCCTAGC